>JACXGJ010004102.1:0-48238 GCA_016801105.1 Esox niger | reverse complement strand
TCGGTAAGCAGTGTTTTGGACAGAGGCTGCACCTTGCAATCGGTAAGCAGTGTTTTGGACAGAGGCTGCACCTTGCAATCGGTAAGCAGTGTTTTGGACAGAGGCTGCACCTTGCAATCGGTAAGCAGTGTTTTGGACAGAGGCTGCACCTTGCAATCGGTAAGCAGTGTTTTGGACAGAGGCTGCACCTTGCAATCGGCAAGTGCACATCAGCTTAACAGACACAAGGCTGTAATATTCAGTAATCAAATTGGGGATATCTGGGTGGTGACTGGCTGCTGTATTCTTAGTGTTTGTTTCTATGTGTCAAATTATAATGTTTATATGTTTTATTACTTTTTTGTTCTCCTTTTCTGTTCTAAAGTTCTTGTTAAGCACTTTGTTTCATGTGTTTAAAACGGTACTAAATAAATAATATTTTACTTCAGCACACTATATAAATACTGTGACGACAATAAAAAAACTGTTAATATTGCACCTTTCTTATGTTACACTGTGCTTGATATTACAACGGTACAATTGTAAACCTCACATTACAAAACAAAGCAAAAATGAAACATAAAAATCGTTCATTAATCGTGATCGAGGTCAAATGTTTTATTAACACAATTCATCGTGATTTGGATTTTAGTTCATATCGTACAGTCCTATACTCTACCATGACCTTGTCAGATCCTTTTATTTAGTTAATAAAAAGATGAGGGCAAAATGCTTTGAAGCAGGATGTGACCTCTGCAATTGCCTGCCTCTCCCAACCCCACACCCCTGTCCCTCAAACTCACTCCCCTCCCTCCTTCCAGTTTTGTAATAACATTATTTTTTCAACCAGTTTTGTTAATGGGGTTTCATTTATTTAAGTATGATGGAAACTTTCGTTCATCAAATGGTCAGAAATAACAAGAAAATGCATAGATTCATGTCATAAGGTGACTTATTGCCTTTACTGTACACGGACCAATCATGTGTATTGTCGTGTGTAGTCACCCCCCAAAGGTATAGGTCATTTGAGTCTGATGCACAAACAATTTAATAATTGCTCCAATTGAGCTACATATGCAACCATTTTATAATCTGTGAAAAGAACATACCAGTAACATGGTAACTAAAACAAAACATGGATGGTAGTAACACTTTGTACAAACGAAACAAAGAACTCACTGTATCATTTTGTAAATTATGGACACCTATTATACAGTCATCGAAATTGGAGCTAAATTCCAACCACATTCAATGATATAGGTATAACAATTTGACAAGCACCAAAAACCCCTAGCTTCAATTGCCAATTTCTATCTGAAATTAATTCATCTGGTCATTTCTTCAGTCTCTTAAATCGCCTGAGACAATTTTTTGCCCACTCATCTTTACAACATTGCTTCAGCTGAATCATGTTCAAGGGCTTTCTTGCAAACACTGCTCACTCCAAGTCCCCCCCCCCCCGCAGCATTTTGATAGGATTGAGATCTTGGCTTTGTCTCTTTTAAAGCCATTCTGTTTTGGCTTTGTTTGTGTGTTTTGGATCCTGGTACTGGTGCAAGATCCATGTTTGGTTCAGCTTCAGCTTTTTGACAGATGGCCTCACATTCTTCTCAGGAATTCTCTGGTACAATATGGAATTCATAGTTGACTCAATGAGGGTAAGTTGGCCAGACCCTAAGGGCAGCAAACCAACCCCAAACCCAAAATGCCAGTTCCTCCATGCATTCTGGTTGGCATAAGGTGATTCCGTTTAAAGCCAGTGTTTTTTTTCCTGCCAATCACGGCATCAGACATTGCTGTCAAACAACTCAACCTTTTCCTCATCTGTCCAGTGCACACTGTCCCAGCAGTTTTGGTCTTGCCCAGGTGGTGTATGGCAGAAGTATTTTGTGTCTTGATCATCTTTTTCGGAGAACAGAGGCTCCTTCCTTTCTGACCTCCCATGTAGGCTAGGTTTGCGCAACTCTCTGATAGTTAACATTAACATTGCCTGTGGCTAGACAGGCATGATGTGTTACCACACACATTATGGTCAAGATCTAGTGTAACCAAGGGTCTAATCCTCCCAAGTAATTCTCCAATGGTTCTCTAATCATTTACACCTGTATTGGGGGACCTGACCTAATTTTAGCCATTTTATGTGATGATAAAGGGATGAGTATACTTCTTATGCACTATAAAGATTCAACTTTATTTAATTTGTATAGCTCAGATTTCCTAGGTTCCAAATATGTATAAAAATAATTGATTAAAAAAAAAAACTTTCCAGGGGTGTACTTACTTTTCACATGACTGTATAATCACCATTAAGTCCTGAAGCTTTGATTCAGCTGGCGTACATAATCCAGCCTTTATGCAAAGAGTAGTCAGGCATGTCTATCTTGGAGAAAAGTGTCAATAATTACATTAGCAAATTACAACTTGAATGATTAAACAACTATCATATCATTTTCACTGCCAGCAAAATTTGAGTTTCTTGCCTGCAGCTGACACCATATGTACTAATAATAAGCTGTGGCCCAGATATATGAAAACTGTTGGCCTATAAAAAAAATACACAAATGTTTTCTGGGGAGTCCTTCGGGCAAGTTTTAGCTTCTTTACTTCATCTCATGAGAGGATAGCCTTGC
Organism: Esox niger; assembly: GCA_016801105.1. Classification (NCBI taxonomy): domain Eukaryota; kingdom Metazoa; phylum Chordata; class Actinopteri; order Esociformes; family Esocidae; genus Esox; species Esox niger. The sequence continues at coordinate 45,629 of JACXGJ010004102.1, read as the reverse complement.
CTCCGGCTAGCTTCAGGGTAGTTAGCATAATGTATACATGCTTGGCATGGTGGTGGGAGAATGTGCTCTGGTATCATTCTCTAGGTGCTTAGAAATCCAGTTTTCATGCTCTATTTGACCCGTAAAAAAGATGCTGAGACAAGAGGACTACAGGCTATGGGTGAGTTAGGAATTACGATACGGACCGATGAGAAAGAATATCTCTACATCTTTACCCAGAATATTATCAGCTTTGTAGCATTACCAAACCTTTAACAGTACCTCATTACATATCACTGACAATAAAGGTCACACATGTCACATGACAAACCAGGTTCCATTAGTTCCAAGGCCCAGGCAGTTCATGCTACTTCTCCTTGTACAAAGCATGAGAAGCTCCTTCACAACATGTTTGCCGTGTCTTTTACTGTTCTTGTCCTTAGCGCACAGTTGATGAAATCCTAGTCAAAATGTCAGCAAAAACTACCAGAGAACCTTTAATCAGCTGTATATCTATAACAGCTCATTAGCTTTGTATTTGTCCGGAAGGGCCTCAGGCCATGTATTTAGTTGACAGGTAAATAAAGAGCATTGATGTGAAATTATACAAAGGCGTGAGTGTGATTGTGACTGTGTGTGTATAGACAGAGAGTGTGAGTGTAAGTATCAATCTGGCCTTGTTTTTCATTAATGTGTAGCCTACCTGTAATTAGGTTTTACTAGCTAATTACCAAGTAAGAAAAATAGAAATGGGGAACATATGACAAAAGAGAAAAAGGACTACAGAAAACATGATGAGATAATTAATGGACAGAAAAAGCTTGGTCCCAAATCATATTGGCAGTTGCATCAAATAAATAAGCTTTTGAACAGTGGGACTTTGAGCATTTTATTGCTTTTGTGCTGTTTATTTAACTTTTATATTTACTCTAAAATGAAACTGTACGTCACACGCTCCGTTAAGAACATGTTGAAGAATAAAATGCCTACTTTCGAAAAGGGCCGTAAGCATTTCACTCTAACCCTACACCTGTTGTTAACAAAGCAAGTGACGAGAAACATTTTATTTGATTCGATTTCATAGAGCAAAATGAATACAATTAAATGAAGCAATACGGGAACCACTGCCCCAAGGCTCCTTTGACGCAACATTTACACAACAATCCAATAAGACCCACAGAAACCACAGAATCCAGAGGCTCACCCCCACCGTTCCTCATCCAATGTCTTTGGCGAATTACGTTGAATTACCACCGATGAGAACCTTGACTAGGCGTTTGCCGTTTCAACCAATGGCTGGCCTCTGCGGACACTACGTGCCGAACGTCGGAATGTCTCCGGCAGCTTCGAGGGGAGGTCGCCGAACCCAAGGTGTATGAACCCGGCGGGGCCGTTTGTCACTGTCGCCGTGCGTTTATGACCCCCCTGACAAGGCACGGAAGACATTTCAATGGCCCCACTGCGAGGTGGAATTTGAGAAACGGTCATTACAGATGTCAACTGGCGGCCATGAACACGAGTACGAAACACACCGGACACACGGACCGACACACGGACACGCAGACGGACGACGAGGCAGTACAGTGTAGAGGAAAAAAGGCCCCAGGTAGGACTTGTGGAAATGACTGACCACGACAATGACCACCCTCTCAGGATACGTTAGAAACCGTCGTAGAAGCCGTCGTATCTGGGGCGGCCATTGTATTAAGACAATTACCGTTTCACCACAGCAAGTTCCATTTTCACCCAATCAATTGTCCTTCAGGTGACCATCTCCCATAAAAACAAAGGATCCGAAAGTGATAGCTTGAATTTCACCATTAGCAGAGACGTGCACCCCAGGTCCAAGGTCCTAGGGCTACAATTGAGACATTCTCCTGGAGGGCTGATGATGGCACGCTGTAATTTCCTGCTCTTTGTTTCAGACACGATGGCCCACTCCAAGTCCGAATCGAGAGACAATCGGAGTGGCAGGTAAAGCCGCCGTTTCCGGCCGCCCTTGTCTCTAGTGAAATGAGAGCCTTTCATATAGGATCAAATGGACGACTGCAATTTGGATCAAATGCGTGTGTGTGTGCACGTGTGTGCACGGCGTTCTCTTTTATTAAAACTCTCCCAGCTACAAAGACGCTGTCAAGCCGTGAAAAGGAAATGAGAATAGATAAAGAAGCTGAGGTTGGAAGTCAAGTATTGTCAACTGTATGCGCGTGTGGGAGGGGGAATTATTGCGAGTTGGGTGTCCGTGTTTCTATATGTGGATGCAAGTGTGTGCAAGGATGCACGTGTGTATGTATGCGTGTGTATTTGCTGGGCGGCACCAGACTTACAAACTACGGGCAACAACATCACATCAGCATACGTTGAAACACAACTCCTACGAGCTTGTCAGCGGGAGAACGCCTCTGCATTGTCCTCTTCTCTCGCCTCCGGCGTGTGTTCCTCATTGAGCCTAATTGATAGTAGCAAAGATGAAACGGCTTTCCCACTGAGAGAGAGAAGTGGAGGACGGCCTCTGATTGTCTTATAAAGGCCACTTGTGATGGATGAGCCTATTCTAAAAGCACAATCCCATTCCATTGATTATCTTTAACTTTGATCAATATCACGGGTGAAGAAAAAAATGAACCAAATATTATTTCCATATTATATGACACGCTTTGCCCTTGGACATGCTTTTTAATAATGGTGTTTTGTTTAAAAAAAAAAAAAGTAATTGAAAAGTTATGACTAACCTTGTTTTTATTTACAAAACGAATAATGAAAAAACTAAAATGATTTTTTGTTCAGATATTGACTGCATGCCAGCTGGGCTTTTGCAGCCTATCAGAGGTCAACTTGTTGGGACGATAGAATATTCGGACTTCCAATGTCATTTGCACAGTGTTTTTTTCTTTACAAGGCTTTGGAAATTAATTCTGCCATGCCGTTTTTTGCTGTCACCGGCGTGTGTACAAGGAGAGTGTGGTTATACCTCAGCCAGGGATTTAGGAGATAGTCTGAACTCAGCAGGAGGCCCATTCCAACTGTAGCTTCAACACCACTGCACTGACTCCCGCTCTCTTTGTCTCCCCTCTCTGACATTGAGACTGTACTGACAGGATCGAGGATGATGTTAAAGGGTCATTTCCCCAATATTACAACTTGATGTCAGTTTCTCACCGTGGAAGTACTCAATATGCCAAGAAAAATGGTCATTGATGCTTCAGTTTTTCTTTTTAAATTTTATATAAATAATAAACAACTAGAAAGAGCATGTCACATTTTTCATAAGCTCTTTGGTTTGATGTAAATTAATTACAAATATGTATGGTTTGGCTATACATTTCTTATCACAATTCTCGCCCCTATGTAGATTTAGCTAGCAACGTTTCTAATAGCTGTGTTAAGAAAACCGGACCAGCGATAAAAGACATTGGTGGTGAGAAGCCATCAAGCTGTAAAAGAGTGAAGTTATCCTTTACCAGCTCTGTCGCCACGGTGACAGATGAGTTACCACGACGAAGACACTTATTTACGAGTGTCAGACGGACAGCGGCCTGTCATTTATCTAAGGTGATTCCGACAGAGACACGCGTTCCACTCGGGCATGTGGCAGAGAGTTTGAGGACTCTGTTCATTGGCTGCTAGGCCCATAACGAGAAACAGAGATACCCACAGGAAAAATGCTACAGGAAGCAGGGTATAATGACCTGTGTCAGGGTACTAGAAAGATAATATTGGATTCATATAAAGCACTATTAATAATATTGGCATTCATTCACATAGAATAATTAATCTAGGTCACTAAAAAAAGTGCGGTAAAATAACTAGATGTGTATATGACGACTAAACTATGCAACTTTTAATGGCTAGGGTTAAACAAAGCTAAACGGGTGACTGTTCACTACATGGCGGACATCTACAATGTCATCTTACCATTACCCCACTCAAGATGCAAAGGTCCATAATATAAACCCTCAAATGACAAGAGTCAGCACTACTAAAACTACTAGATTTACAAATTGACAGCCGGTCATTTTAAACAGGCCACCATCACACCTGTATGAAACTCAGACTTAAGCACATTTCATCCCAAGCTTGTGTGGCGTGCTTAAAATGTCCTTCAGCGCCACCTCCTGGCTACTCTCAGAACTCTATCTACTTCACCTTTGAAACGTATATTTCTCCTGTCATTTCGAACCAGGCCTGACATGCTTTTCTGCCAGGAAAAGGTCATTGAGAGAAGGGAAATAGAATTACAATAAATAAGAGCCGTGGAATGAGTCCCCCGTGGCTTGGTTCATGTCCCTTAACTGTTGAGAAGCAAAGCACTCAGCACTTATTAACAGACACAATGGATGACCTGGAAGAAGTTGGACACAGCGACCTCATCGTTTAAAGAACTGTAAGTAATGTAACTGTATAAATATATCCCCCAGGGACAGGAAAATTACCATATGGAGTTCATGGTATGATATACTAAGGGAGGCAGTTAAAAATGAAGGTACACACACACACACCCATGCAGACACACACCTATAATTAATATAGGCATGTAGCTGCACAAAGTGTTCACAATGCACACTTCCATACACAGAAACACACTCTCCCTCTCCTTTCTCCAGCTACCTCCCTTTCTTTCCGCCTTCCTCCCTGCCTCTAAAATACACACCGAGAAGCCTCTCAATTTTCCTTGCCAGTTGATGTCGGAAATGTGATTATGCGCGAGCTAGCAGACTTAGAGCTCTTGAACCACAGAGCAGCATCTGTTTAAAAGCCAGCTTCCGTTTGCATCAATAACGGCCATATTATTTAATGCATTAGCTACCAGGGTGTTACGTTTATTATGCCGTCATTTAACTCCAAAGTGAATGGGGATTTTGTGTTTTCATCCTTCCCTCTTCAGGCGGCTGTCCGGGGACAGCCATCGTTAATGTGTGTGTGCTTGGTATAGTAATTACAGAACACTTTCGGATTAAAGATGCTGTCCTGAGGCCCATTTTGATCCAGAAGTATGTAATCAAATGCAGAGGGAGACTACAAATATGTACTACTTATGAGGTGACTTCAGAGGTACCAGATTACAAGGAGCGGCAGGTCCGTGCGACAGAACGTTTCCCCGGGTAGCAAACTAGATCGGCTTGTCTGTCTGTGTCCGATGGCCCTCAGACATCCGGCCCACATAGACGATGCAATCCACAACACGCCACCTCCAAACTGTAAAGTAAATAGCTGCACTAAACTTAACTTAAATCTCTATGCATGGATAAAGTATGCTACTTTGAAACTGTGTCTACCTCGGTAAATGATGTCAACCTGTGTAAATTATTCTGTCTAGATTATATTTAAGCAATAAGGCACAAGTGGATGTTATATATTGCCAATATACTATGGTTAAGAGCCGTTCTTGTGCACAAAGCATCGCGGAATGTCTGGAGAGTAAATAAATGTGGTGTATTAGCAAAAAGTCACAAACCCCTGAGATGCCTTATTGCGCTTATAAAACGGTCATCAGCATAATTAAAGCAGTGAAAGCTATGTGATGTCATACCCGTGGTATACCGTTTCATATAGCACGACTGTCAACCAATCAGCATTAAGAATTCAAACCACCTGGTTTATAAACTGCAGTTACTACACATTGTATATTTTTGAGTGTCACCTATGTGCAGCTGTTGTGTATTCTGTTCCTAAATGTTGACAACCAGTAGAAGTATAATTACGCCAAATACAATCTGGAGTTTGTGCACATTATTTTGTGATCAAAGGTGATTCTGATTCTCTGTCTATCTCTCGCACCACATCTCTCACTTCCTTTATCCTTCAGTCTGTTCTCTAATTATGAGACTGAAGCTACAGGACACAACACACAAGGGATCTCGTTGCGACAGGACAAAGCCCTGATTTGTTCCAACAATCCCCTGATCTCCTCTTCATCACTTTTAGTTTTCCTCTGGTTTAAATGAGCTGTCACTTTCCTTCTCCCAACCACCAGCAGCCTATTTACTCAAGCCCCTTGTTTTTGTTACCGTGGCACCAACCGAAGCAACAAAAAAAAGAGAGGGAACATAAAAAAAATGATTCACTGGGGGGTTGTGTTCTCTTCAGAGGTGTCACGTTGCTTTTCGACTGTGATTCTAGAACTTCCAATTAGTCCTGCTAAATATAGCCAACGGAGGCGGCGGCTCCGGACCTGCAGCACGCGGAGGCTGCAGATGGGTGTTCCAGTGTGATACTCCGGCCATGGTGGTTACCAGTAAGGGAGAGATGGGAGTTCGTTAGCCCGTGTGTTGGGGAATACACATTTCTTGGCCTGCCAAGCCGGCATCCCGGAGATTTAGAGGCAGGGATAACAAGACTGAGAGGACCTGGTCTACAGGGGGATTGTGGGTATGACGCTGATTGCTGCCCTGACTTATATGGGCGTCCCGGCGAGGATGAGAACAGAGCGAAAGGATAGCGAGCAGCGGTATGACTAAAACGTACACTAATTACATGTTCGGAACATGACCACGCTGTAGGTTTGCGAATGTGGGGGTTGTCAGTTAAATGTGACATGGAAGGTCTAGTTATGAAGGGGTGAAGAGCTACACAACCGCACCACTTCGAAGATGCAAGCACAGGGCTGTCGACTTACAGGATACATTCTTGCTGTATTATTGATTAGGTAAATAAGACGGTGGGTGTCAATGTGGAGGCAATATAGACCGGTTACATTTTGGTTCTTCATCGTGTGGTAGTATCCCTGGGTGTGCGTTAATACAATCAAATAGATTCGACAAAGGCTCCTCATTGAACGTGTTATCAAATGAGCGGCTTGTAAGAACGATTCCTTAAGTGTAGTCAAAACTGCGGAGAGAGACGGCGGCGTTTGAGCGCAAACGCTAAATTGGAATTTATTTATGGTTTATTCATGATTATTCGACTCGGCGTCGTCGTTTTCAGTCCTTATGGGGCGTGACATTGACAACAAGCAGTGTGTCAGTCTGGCTCCTAGCAGCCTGGAATAACACAGAGGGACATCAGTGCCTACTTTGCACACAGAGACATCATTAGCATTGTTTAATGCACAAGCGATGCATAATGCATGTCACATAAGCCCTCCCTAACACACACACACACCCACACACACACGCACACACCCACACACACAATCTCTGTGGACAGGAGTGGGCCATTCTGAGGGGGCTGTTGACATACACCCACAAAGCTGTTGACACGGCTAAGTGTCCCCCATTCTGTTCACTTGGAGATGGCTAATGAAAACCTAACCCTAAAACGGGGCCATCTGATCCAATCACTAATCTGGAGTGGACAATGGCCGGGACTGGGAGACTAAACCATGTGTGAGGGAGCCTGAACAATTTGGGGGGTTTTCTCGGCGGCTTCGGTATTGTGCCATGAGAAATCAGTTTCGATGTATTTTTGTCACTTTGCGCTCAGCAACTTCTAACCTAATTTAATTTGCTTTTAAAAGAATCAGCTCATCTGATGATCACCTATATACTTCATTAATCTCCAATAATGAATCTCTTTATTCACCTGAATAATAGTCTCTAATAATTCTCTTCTTGATCTCTTGGTTAATCCAGTCCACATCCATAACATGTTCAGTGCCTTAGATCGCTCTCATTGAATTCATGAGTACCTGAGAGGTCCAGGTTCAACTGTGCTTTTTCCTTTGGCCACGTCATCCATTTTCAGTGGGTGCTGCAAGTCACCCCACTGCCTTCGGAGTGAGATCGTGTTCAGGAGAGAATGGACCGTACCTCAACGTTCTCCGTTTGGCTTGTGTTTGGTGTATCTAAGTAAGCACTTCCATTTCATTCACTCTCACTTTTACTGCGACACATCGTTACAGAGTATCTGGAAACATGATTGGAAGACATCCTGATTTGTCTGAACATTCCCCACTGGCCCCTGAAGCTTTCTACTACTGCTTGTTCTGGATGACCCCCCCCCCCACCCGGCTCATCCCTTCAGAATAGTTTAAGGTCCTTTGATTGGGATATCATCAGTTACCACAGCCGAAGACCTCAGATATAAGCGAAAATCCAGGTATTTGTCCAAACTCATGCAGTCCGCTTTGAACATGGAGCCTGAGTAAGCAGTTCTGGCCAGCATGCTGGTTCCTGTCAGGGAGCATCAGCGTGCTCTGGGGAATGGAGAACCTACGAGGGCTTATCCAGGACGACCACACAACCAATGTGCTTCAAGAAGCACACGGTCAGTTACCCTGTAAGGCCCCAGGTCAGTAGCCCTGTAAGGCCCCAGGTCAGTTACCCTGTAAGGCCCCAGGTCAGTAGCCCTGTAAGGCCCCAGGTCAGTTACCCTGTAAGGCCCCAGGTCAGTAGCCCTGTAAGGCCCCAGGTCAGTTACCCTGTAAGGCCCCAGGTCAGTTACCCTGTAAGGCCCCAGGTCAGTAACCCTGTAAGGCCCCAGGTCAGTTACCCTGTAAGGGCCCAGGTCAGTAACCCTGTAAGGCCCCAGGTCAGTAGCCCTGTAAGGCCCCAGGTCAATTACCCTGTAAGGCCCCAGGTCAGTTACCCTGTAAGGCCCCAGGTCAGTTACCCTGTAAGGCCCCAGGTCAGTAACTGTGAGGCCCCAACTCACTAGCCCATCATACAGTAAGTCTAATGATGATATAACTATTCTGGGTGTGAGGATGTAGCTACCCTGTAGTTTATTTTTTCAGTGAGACAAATCCATACAAATAAAGAGCCGATAAAAACAGAAGGGATCGCTCAGATTGATCTGATATTCATTTTATGACGCTTTTTACAGCATTCATAAACAATGAACAGCCCACTGGTGAGAACACAAGAAAATGAGGCCACAGGTGCATCTTAGTGCAGAGTGATTTAACAAAACAGATGCTTCCCACCGACTGAATGACTGTTGTTTCTTTGTAGTCTAGGAGAGAATAGGACCGCCAAATAGCTTTTTTCAATTATTCCCACAGGAAGTGATGCCAGCCAAAGGCTTGGTGAAGTTTTGCCTGCACAAAAAGAAGGCTGGTGACTTTTGTCCGTATATATACACATAACCAACACTTGTGGTAAGTTGTCAAATAAAGCCACCTGGATTGCCTCATTTCCTGAGCACTTGCATGTTTGTTCCTTTGATTCTATATGTTCCTTCATTTTATACTTGTGTATTTCTGGTTCAAACAATAACTTGATTCATGTGAAAAAGCGAGTAAACGCCTAGAAAGTTGCCTTCTCTAGGTCACACATTAAGACTCATGGATGTCAGCAAAATTCTCACCACATTAACTGATGAATGCAACCCAATCTAACAAATCACACAAAAACGTACTATTCAAAACAAATCATGCAAATAATATAAACAAAAATGCAATTTCTTCATGCATGAAACAATTGTATACCCTTACCTTCAACTTCACATGAAATGGCTCCAATTAGAATCCATAGCACCAAAACAAGTCAAATGATGTGAAACACATTAGATAGTATATTGGTATGGTCCAGTCGTCCATAAATATTAGACACCTGGTCTAATTTGGTCTTAACCATATGAGAGTGTGGCAAAACATTGTACCAAAATGAAAAGACCTACACAAACTTAGTCAATGGGATGTCTGGTAGGAAGAAGTCTCCGCTCTAAAAAAAAGCATAAAAAAATTCTAAACACAACTAACGTTTGCCAGGCAAAACCTGGGTAAAGAACAAAAATACTGGAGCTACCTTTTCTAAGTAAAAAGCGTAGTTGATTTTTGCTTTAACAACTCAGTTTATTTCTGTAAATTAGGTTACCTTTCTCTCTCTATAGTGTAGTGTCATTAGAAAATAATTTCATTAAATCTGATGTTATTAAGAACCAAATAAAGCCTCTAAAAATGAACAGCCTACACAAATTAAAACGGTGAAATTGAATCTAACAGGCCAGTTATAATGGGGTAACTTAGACTTCTTCCTACACATGGTGGTCTACGTAACCATGATGTGCTCCAACAGTCCCGAACCATCGCTTTGACACACCCACGGGACGCTATGATGCGCTATGCTAGGCTACAAATCCTCCAGTGGATCCTCGTGACTTCAGGGGCGAGAGGAGCCGACTACACCGCCTCGTCTTCAACTCTTTCAGCTTGACTGACGGACAGGACACGGATGCTCAAACAGTAGAACGCAAAACGCGTGTTCTTGTCAAACAACAGAGATTCGCAGAGGTACATTCCCAGACAATGAGAGGAAAAGAGACGGAGTGGGGGGGAGGGCTGGACGCTGACGGTTGCTGTGGGTTAAACTAAATATTCAGTTCATTCCCCTCAAGTGGGAAGTTGTATGATCGTGCTCTAAGCCACTAACTGACAGGCCATGACCCCCTTCACTTCGGCTCGCCAACCAGCCCGTCCGACACGGCTCCGCAAACATCAGGATCAATCACTTCTGGATATAAATGCAAAACAATATAGAGAAAACATGTTAGGCGTGTGCACGGTTTAAATAATATATTTCTGAAGCCTCGAGAGTTTGACGTGATACTAACCGTCGACAGAACTTATGCACGTGGGGAGGGAACTTTCTCATCAATGGACGTCTAATCAATGAAAGCATTGAGCTATCATTCTGAAACACTCCGTACACTGGACCGACACTGTGATTGCCCACGAATGTACCACACCCATTACCAAGCGGTCTTAGCATGTATAGTATAGAAGTAGAAGTGGTTCTGGCCAGCTTGGTGTGGTCCATATTGGACATCGATATACCAATCTATGCACACGGACTCCTTATTCAGAAATAATAACGAATGGCCGTACAACACAAAGGCCCCAAAATGGTGAGAATATTATTAATCAATACTGTCTGAATGACACAGTAGTAACCTTGACTGTGAGCTAACCAACATCAGCACAGGTGACCACAACATGGAGATGTAGCCGTGAAAAAAAAATGCGCTTCACTCCCCAGAAACCACTTTGAGTCTATTCACTTCTGACAGCGATCTAAGCCTGAAGGCAACGTCGGTGTTCCGTTAGAAGAATCAATGTGAGGGAACGGCGAAAACTCGGGCGACTCGTAGGTTATCACTCATAATATAATCAGGGGTGGCAGGCAAGTACAACAAACTCCTAGATGAGGTGGGTTGAAACTAAACTGGAGTTGGCCTTTTGAACGATGGCCAACCACCCGGCAGAACACAAACCCCTATCACTCCATTCTCTTGCCAACTCGCAAGGTCGACCAAATGCCGGTGAGGGAAAACAGCCTGGTGAATGCCGCAGTGTGCTACAAAGAGGAAGGCTTTACTTCCTATCCCCCTGCAAAGCCCTCGCCCAACACTGAGCAGGGGGAGACGGGGGAGGCAGGGGGAAGGCAGAGCACAGCCTGTCAGGCTGGCATGACGGCACAATCATTGTCACGATTCCCGGGCGCTGACATGCCTTGTCTGGCCAGCCGGGGATACCGGCTAATCTGTGGACGGAATTACAGCTGGATCTGGTGCTGACACACACACACACACACACACACACACACACACACACACACACAGACAAACGTCAACCAGAAAACATGTGTGTGTCGGTGTCCGTGTTTTACTGCGCTTGGAAGGACCCGAAAGACCACAAGGAGATTTTACCCAGAGAATTTTGGCAGTGCCCATGAGGGAAAAGTATAGTTTGTAAGCTTAGGAGTTATGTTTAGGGTAAAAGTTACAGTTGGGGTTAGGGTAAGAATACGATTTAGTGCTTAAGGCGTCAGTTAAGGCTTTTGGGGTTAACGTTTGGGAAAGCATGTTGTATTTTGTTCGGCGTCTTCGAAAGGATAGAAAATCTAAACGTTTGGGAATGTGTATAATTTTGGGAGTGAGAGCTGGAGAAAGGAAGAGACAGGAAAATACAAAGAAAAAGAGAAAGAAGAGCACAAGATGAAGCCTGACTGTGCTGGAGAGTAGGCAGGGCACGGAAAAAGCTGACCGTGGGTTGAATGGATGTGGCCTTGATGACAGTCGGAGTATACAAACACACTCTGACGGTAGATTAGACATGAAGAAAGGAAACAGTTTGCTCTATTAATGACAAAACGAGGGAGATCATGTTAATCTGACAAGGAAACGCATCAATACGCTTGCCTGGGCATTTATTCCCCTTTCCACCTGCCAAATGACTGTTAAGTCAATTCAAAACGTTTTCACTTCACAGCTTTAATTAAAATCAATTACAGCCACTCAACAATAGGGAGAGGCGCTGCTCAGGCCATTAGAGGGGACACATCCTGTGATGCAGCATACACAAGAACTGGGGGGGAAAAGGGAGGGACAGTGAATAATTAAGAGAAACACAGAGAAAGATAAATGGAGACAGATAGGTATAGGATAAAAAGCGGCGTGAGACAAGCAGGATGACCAAGGGAAATAAGAGAGAGAGAGGTAGAAAAAAGAAAGAAACGAACAAAGATTGAGACGGAGGACCCTCTTTGGATGGTCCTTCACAGTAGACAGGTTGGTCATGAACCAACACACCGAATGGGTCCAGTTTTATTGGTCACAGACACGCAACAGCAGATGTTGCCATAAGTGTGGTGATGTTGCCGTGGGTGTGGTGATGTTGCCGTGGGTGTGGTGATGTTGCCGTGGGTGTGGTGATGTTGCCGTGGGTGTGGTGATGTTGCTGTGGGTGTGGTGATGTTGCCGTGGGTGTGGTGATGTTGCTGTGGGTGTGGCAGAAACAATGCAGCCTGTTAAATGAAGTAACTCAAGTTGTTACGTCATTAGATGAAAGCCCAATTACCGTCTGCATGAACAAGCTGTGGTGCATGGGGATGAGAGATATGTCACCAATATACCACGGCTAAAGGCTTGTCGCGGGCAACCCTGAGGTGTTGTATTGCCTTATTAACTTGTTTCCAACGCCATTAGAACATTATACCACTCTTTATTATACCCATGGCATATAACCACAACGTTCAGCCAATTAGCTTCCAGGACCCCAACTACAGAGCTCATAATGTGTAATTTACAGTCAGATCTGCTAATAGGGATGGTACCATTTGATATTTAATAACCTTTAATATCCTGTATTCTATTTTGATTGAAATATTACATTTAAAATTGGGACACCATTCCAATACAAATTGTCAGGGGTGTGGGTTTCTGCAGCTAAGACGACAAACCAGCAGATGGCAGCATTGATTAATATTTCATATTTCAAGAATCAGACAGAAAAACAAACATGCCATGATTACATGGACAACAAATGCTAGACAAATTGTACTACTCTTAACAGCAAATAATAAAATGACTAATATGTCCTGATATTTTTGGCCATTTCATTCTTCTTATCTCCCTTTGATTGACAGAGAGGAACAAAACACATCAAGGATGGAAACCAAATGAACGAGGAACGTACTCGAAACTCTGCACAAATCACTGCCAACCCAAGTGAGGTTGCTTAAGAACAGAGAACTTATATTTAGAACTTCACAACACAGTCACTGACTATGGCCCATTTAAAACAACACTTAGTTAAGATTGAAGTGGACCTAGATTTATGATGGTATCCAAGGTAAAACTTTATTAAACACTATTATTTTTCAGACCTCCAAGCAACCTTGTAAATCAACAAGCGAATAAATAGAAAAAGCGAGCTTATCTTTTACAGAGGTCTTTCCATCTCTCTCCCATTCCCCTGCCCTCTCCCTATATTTCTGAGTTCCTGGCTCTCTCCCTGTATTTTACCCCTCTCTCCTATTCATTCTCACCATCCCTCATCTCTTTCACTCAGTCTTTTTCCCGTCCGTCATTTTGCCTAGTTCAGGGTGAGAAAGCAGATGTCCTCCTTTAGCGGGAACATCTAGGAGAGAGAAACATTCTGGATCCGGAGTTCGCCACTGGGACGGTCGCCATGGAAGCGACGGGGTCATAAGAGGCCATGAACTCCCACCTCAAGCTCTGCTCCGACGCCAACTGTAAAGCTCACATAATCCAGTCGTGACAGGTTGAGCATTTGCATTCTCTAAGCGTTCCTTATTATCATCTGCTGCAAGCTTTGACTGTCATCCCTGACAGGACACTCCTCATTATACGTCCACTTCCTTTCACAACTATAAGTTACACACATGACAAAGGAATTCCAAGACTTCTCGACAAATCCTACCTACCCACTCAAGATTAGATAGGAAGAGGCTGGGTGTAAGCGCTGGCCCTCAACAAAAGTACGCAAAAAGCTACTGTAGAGTTTTTCCCTCTTGACATTGGCCAGGAAATCCTTCGGAGTGACTTGAGAAAATCCTGCCGGAGATTTCCCAGAGAAAATAAGAATGGAGTACGTGGGTCTTTAGTCTTCATGGGTCTTTGGGTCTTGTCTTTGGGTCTGGTCTTTGGGTCAATGACTGATGTGGCAGCAGTGGCTGATGCTAAACATCTCTAACCCTGAAGGCGTAGGTTACTGTCCCACCGTTTGGATTTCACTCTCTCCCATACACAGGCTGGCCTGACATGCAGTCTGTAGACTGAGGTCAGACGAGGTCTGAAACTTTGAAGAAACCTACCACTGTGTGATGAATAAGAGACAGATACAGGGCCGGGAGTTAATCTGCTCCATGGGAAACTGTCAGAGCGGTCTGAAGTCTGAATTTACCTCAGAGTGAAAGCAGAAGTTCGGCACAGACAACCGTCCTCCGCCCCTTAAAATATATTTGAAAGTACCTCAGTAGAGTGGTGGCAGCTTACTCTGAATAATGTGCAACATCTGATATAAGCCAAAAACCCAGACTTTGAATACAGTATGCCAAATAAGTTGTGGATAAAGAGTCATAGGTCTTCATACTCTGTTCTCGTATGGTTGAATTGCAATATGTCCCAAGCTCCTATGAGAAACTGCCACCATGGTGACCTCAGGGAGCAATTATCATTTTTCATCATCATCATCCCTGACCTCTAACCTATTACTGCCAAGCAGTGGGGATATAGTCTGAAGGCTCTGAGACCAGACAAGTGGCAGCGGTTTTTATATAGCTTTGCTGGGAAGCGGGAGCAGAGGATGTCTTTATCAAATATTGTTTATGAGCCAACTATGTGTTCCAATACATAGTAACGGTCAGGGGGGTAAAGGGAGGAGAGGGAGGAGATAGGGAGTGAGAGAGATAAAAATGGGGGAGAAAGAATGTTGAGGGGCATATATTCACCCCATGCCGGCACTTGTGACATGCCTATACTGTCTTGATAGACAATGTGTCGTTGATGTATGGAATGTCATGTCATTTTACACTTTGCTAATAGCTAATGTTCATGGGGAACTGCTTATAGACTAGTAGTATGGAATACAAGTCAGTCCACAAAATGAAAGGCAAGCCAGTGTGTCTGAGGCTTGATGTGTCACTGGGTGACAGTGGCACATGACCCGACCTGTCTATTGGTGGTGAGATTGAACCAACATGAATCTGTTGTGATGCACAGTACCATACAGGATTGGTCTTCAAACGGGTTTATGCCCATGGACAGGGATAGAATGGCTGTGCAAATGGATTTGAACTCTACCTTTTCACCAATGGTTCGACTATTGCGTAGATAATCCTCTAGGGGGAAAAAATGGTTGTCTTTTAGAAATCCAGAATCCTCCAAATTAGCATGGCTACATCAATGGAAACATATTCATGAAAATCACATCCCAAAGGCCTATTGTGTTACGTTGCCAGGTGCCTCTTTCAGGATAGATCATCAAAGTTGTATTCAATTTAATCCAGCTCTCGTGGGTGTCTCATGGATGTTTCATTGGTAAATGTGAAACCCTGTGTTTTGGGAGCGGGGGGGGTGGGGGGGGGGGTGAGTTTTTATATTTAATGTTTCAGAAAAGGGAATTAAAGTGTATGTAACATTGTAATCATGGGTCTGGTGATGTCTAGGCCTCCGGTGATTTCCGAGCTCAAGCGCAGTGCGCCTTGGACCACAAGCAGAAATGAAGCCCGCACAGAGATGTGGGAACAAGGACATACACAAAGCGTCATGCCGCCTGACACGGCATCCCAGCGGATTTGAGAGGAAACCTGGTTGGAATGACTAGAACAGAATGGCATTGCGGCCTCTCTCAGCATCGCCAAATGAATACATCACGAAAGAAAAACAAACAGATTGCGGAACTGATGGTCTTTCACAGTGCCTGTGGCATTGCTATCCATAGTCATAACCACATCGGTTTCAGTCACCCTATTATCGACCCACGTACAGTATGTCATATATAATCACACACAAAATTGACTGGTTTCAGATCACGGCTCTGACAAAAGAAATGATGGTTTACTGTCTGTGTCTGTATTACTTTATAATAAGGCAGGTCAGGGGTTTGTGGTATGTGGCTAACAGAGCTACGCTAATGGTCTCCTCCCCACTCCTTTTCTCTGGCTAGCTATATAGCGTTCCGGGAAAGTATGTTAGCTAGCCTGGTTAGCGCCATTTTGTGTTAAATTTCAGGCATCTCTGAATCACGCAACGGGCAGTTGCAGGACACAGTCGTTAGACGGGATATATTGGCTATGTACCAGAAAGATCTGAAGCACTATACAGCTATTATGGTTGAGTTACCATTGAAAGTAAAAGAGTGATCGGATGACTGTTACCGGTACGTTATTTCATACGGTCTGAATTATTTCTGAAAAACAATAATTTCGACAGCTGGGTAATTAACTTCTGTGTTCAAACATGGAGAGAGTATGTGATCTCTCTATTGTGAAGGATTTCAATGTAATTTTAAAGGAAACTCTGCTGATTCTTAACCTTTGTTCATCTTTCATGTGGATGCAAAGTAGCAGTCAACGTGAAACCTTAGCAGTTCCCATTACATACGGTGCATTCGTTCAAACAACCGCAACGTCCGAGCTTTTAAAGGTTGACCGGCGAAAGAGACTTTTACCCGTTTGCTTGCAGGCTTGCCGGATACCATTACCTGTATCAATGGCCTCAAAGACAGCAGTTACAGGACAGAGAAGCACACATGGGGCTTCTGAACGCCAAGGACATTTAGGCTGCCAAAACCAAGGCACAGACGTTAAGACAATGGAGATTTTTCCATCACTCATGGAGCACAGTAGATAGGTCTGGTGGTGGAGAAACTGTCCCCATAAAACTACACTGAAAAAACAAAATACCCTTTAAACTGATTTCATGTATGAGTGTTTCTATAGCTGTGTACTATGATCGCAATCCTCCCAAAATAACACAACAAGCTTTTGGCCAAGGGTTTAGAGTTTAGGGTTCCAATACTAATTAAGTCACTACAGCAAGGTTGACGTTTCCCATGAGTCCAAACATCCATCAGCTGCTTTCCCTGAGTGTGGTAGCAGAAATGCAAAATATGATGGCACCTAGGATCAGGGATGCCGGCTGGAATCCCAGAGCCCGGGACAAAATTGAACGTTTAGGAACCAAGCCATGGGCCAAATAATGTTATAAATAGCAATGATGTTACTGTTCATAAAACAGGTCATAAATATTTATTGTTGAATGTTTTAGCTAGGTAGAACTAAATACGAAGATTGACTGACTAATAAATAATTTTATTTAAGCCAACCAAATGTTCCTGGGCCCGGGAAACATTACTGGTTTCCCTCCCCTCAGTGTCACTGCCTATTGGTACTGCTAATGGCTCTAGTGTTACTCAGCTAAAGCATGAGAAAAAGACAGATATCATAGCATCATGTATAAAATACTGTCTAGATAGGTTTATTAAAACATGAATGATACTGCAGCTGTAGTAATTAAACAATTTCCTCCCAACACAAACGTGTAAAATTTGACAACGGTTTCCCTGTTTTATGGGGAGAGGGACACAAAGGAATTCTAAAACACAGCCATTCCCAAAGTTCAGAGTCCATCTTTGGGAACCTTGGAGTTACTGCTAGCACAAGATATTTGCGGCCTCTAAAACTGTGGTCCACTGCCTAAGACCCAGCGCTGAAGGAAACAAAAGAAAACCCAAGTGAACCACACAAAAAACCCAACTAGCATAAATGCTAAATGCCTCTAGGAAAACGTCCTGTGGAACAAACAAACACTGGAGTCACAGTAAATACGTTTACAGACATCCACATGGAGTGGTTGAAGAAAAGGACGCCTTACCTACAGTACTGCCAAATGGGTGGGGGGTAATGCTAAGGAGTTGCTTTGCTACCTGTTTTGGAGCAATTTTTTTATTAAGATCAATCAACATTGGAAGCATCAATGTGTGGAGTCCACAGGGTCACAGGTTCACGTGCCCATTGTAGGCACTTTGGCAGTGGACAGGGATCAGCATAGGCACCCTGACTGGTCTGCAGCTACGCAGCCCCATACTCAACAAACTGTGACGCACTGTGTTTTCTGACACCTTTCTATCAGTACCAGCATTCACTTTTTCAGCAATTTGACCTACAGTAGCTCGTCGGTAGATTGTTGTTATTCACTTCACCTGTCTGTGGTCATAATGTTATGGCTGATTGGTGGGTATACACTACCATTCAAAAGGTTCAGTTCAATTAGAAATTTCTTTGTTTTAGAAAAAGCTGATTTTTTGTCCATAAAAATAACATCAAATTGATTGGAAATACAGTGTAGACATTGTTAAAAATGACAATTGTAGCTAGAAATTGCAGTTTTGTAATGATATATTTACATACAGACATACAGAGGCCCATTATCAGCAACTATCACACCTCTGTTCCAATTGAATAATTAGAAAAACATTTTGCGATTATGTTAGAACTGCTAAAAACTGTGATCTTTAGACTAGTCTAGTATCTTCGGCATCAGCATTTGGGGGTTTGATTTCAGGCTCAAAATGACCAGAAACAAAGAATTTTCTTCTGAAACTTGTCAGTCTATCTTTGTTCTGAGAAATGAAGGCTATTCCATGTGAGAAACTGCCAAGAAACGGAAGACCTCTTACAATGTCTTGTACTACTCCTTCCACAGAACATTACAAACTGGCTCTAACCAGAATTGAAAGAGAAGTGGGAGGCCCCAGTGCACAACTGAGCATGAGGACAAATACATTAGTGTCTCGTTTGAGAAACAGATGCCTAACAGGTCTACAACTGGCAGCTTCATTATATATTACTGGCCAAACTTTTGAACGGTAGTGTATATTTAAGCAATCGGGCACAAGGCGGTATGGTATACGGCAAATAAACCACAGATATGAGCTGTTCTTCGACAAAATAGGCACAGCACCACAACTGGCGGAGTGACTGAACACAGAGCTTGGCCATGGTGTTGCCAAAATACCACAACCCTCCGATATACCTTATTGGGATAATAAACCAGTTTCATACAGAGCCGTAGTCACAATATCTTGGACTGTCAAAAACTGGTGTTGTTGGCAACACTGTCTGTGTTAAATAAAACTCAAACTATACAAAGCCACATTCTGTTTCCTCATTGGGTTTAATCAGCATAGATTCACTTCTGCTTAAAAACGCTGGTCAGAATTAAAGCGCCACCATAGCCGATCCTATTACTTCCAAATACTCAATGACGAGAACGGAAAGAAATAAGGGGAACTAATACTGCTTGATAAGCCATTAATCGCCTTCTATCCAGGAAAGTCGTGGATGTACATAGAGATTATGCTGAATCACCATCACAACTAGGGAGGTGTGTAAGAGTACGTAAGACCCAACACATTCCCAGACATCCAATGGTGAGCCAAACATTGTTGCAGCAGGGACAAAAGAAGAAGTGGTGACAGTTCACCACAAAACACACCACAGTGTCCTTTTACCTAGAGTTAGTCTCTGTAAAATGTGATTTCGTATTAAAAAACACATCTTGAGATTTTTCTACAAGGTGTCATTCAGTATTGGGAATGAGGTAAAATGCTGTCCCAGGCAAATTTGGTTGCAAAAAAAACGTGTTTCTGGTAATAAATGTAATATTACAACATGTTCAACTGAACTGAAAACAAGGACAAAGCCCCAAACAGAACCCTTTTCCCCATACTGAACAAATAGTTTTTTTTAATGTTTTCTGATTCATATCGATATCCCCTACATTTACACAACAGTGACTAGGAGATCAACTGCCACTGAAAAGGTTTCTACTTTTCAGTTCAATCATTTAACAGACATTCTTCTCCAGATGAATACGATCAGTACCAGTGTAACCTCATGTTCTGTAATGTTACAATATACGGACATCAGTCAAAAATAATCACTCCAAAGACAGAGGGCATTCGGCTTTCCACAATGTTTTTACATTTGTAGGATCAAGGGTTACACTTAGGGTTAGAGTACATACTGAGTGGTTGCCCTTAAGACAGACCTGCTCTTTCCATGAGTTAGCATTAATCATAGTGTCATTTCCTGTTTAACATATTTCAGTCAGCAGGCAACCCACAACAAGAATCATGGTCGTTTTGGAGAATTCTTTTCTCATGTTTCAGACAGGAAGTGAGTGTTCTGGAAGCTGTGACAGGTAGTGAGTTGGCCTCATTTCTCAAGAGGCTGACATGTAAAGATGTTTATGTGTGTGTGTGTGTGTGTGTGTGTGTGTGTGTTTGTTAACACTGCAGACATTTGTCAAATGTGATTCAGGCACTAATGAATTTGATCCATGTGTCTTTTGATCAGGGTCACTCGCTAATAATAAATTGTGTTGCTTGTAATAATTGTGGCAAAGGTTGTGCAAATGGAAAACACCTGTCTGGGCATAGGTCATGAATAGTAAGTGATTCATTGGTCTATTCTGTGTTCAAAGACTTCCAAATATGCACATGAACACCTTGATGCTGACGTTTAATATTTTTGTCAAGAATAAATGTAATATCTTAGAGTATTAGAATTTTTTTTGTGTAAAGTTCTATGGTTCATGTGCCAAAATTCCCCCCAAACTGTGCATTATTGTTATATACTGAAACTGGTATCTGTCCGAGGAGTCTGGAACATAATCCCTGGTGTGTTTCTAATCTAGATGGAATCTAGCATGGATTTTGAAATTCTGAGTTCATCCTATGGGAATTATGGCTCACTTTTTTCCACTTTAAAGTTTTATCGGCTTTATTAATGCCCCCCCCAAACACCCCAAGATTACGTTGCTTTGCTGCCGCAGATGATTTAATCTGGAACCCATCGACATTCCACTTCTATTAATGAAACCACTTGTCTCCTCAGATCCTTGTCTTTTTTAATGCCAAATAGAATAAAATACATGTTATGCTGTGTAAAATGTGCCACATTTCTTGGCTACCTCTGAATGATTGTCTTTGAGACTGAAAGTACTTCCCAAATCGGACCCTATTTGCTATTTGCTTTGGACCCTGGCTAAAAGCAGTGCACTATGAAGGGAATGGGGGGATGCGACCTAGTAGCATCCCCATGCCAGGACACTTCTGGTGTGAGAAAACAATGGGGCAGGCTGACAAGTCCTTAAGCACAATTACAGGAAACCAATTCCACACAGGACTTCTTCAATATCTGAACTACATGTTCGCCGTGTTTTATTACACACAGATCTCGGGAAAACGTCTGCAATACCAAAAACACTGGTATCTGCAGCTCGTTTATACATTTATTTAGGTCTATTTTTTATCTTCGCTTGCAAAACCACAATCGATAAAGAAATGATTAAGTGTAACACGGTGGCAGATGATTGTGAGATATGGTTCCTGTGGGGTTTTGTGAAAGCACTTCAGGTGCCTGGAGTTGGCTTCGGCACAATAAAACCCAAATGCATTGCAGTGTTGACAAATGTAGAGCATAGATTCACCGCTCCGACCTCCCGTAAAAACAATGTAGAATACACACTCGGGAATACACGCAGGGACTAATACACACACACACACAAACACACACACACACACACACACAAACAAACACACACACACTCGCTATACTTGTGTGGAAATATTCGGGGCTAACAATTGATTTACATTGAAATTCCGATTTTAACTAACCCCTAAGCTTAACCTTAACCTGCACACTGACAACTGCCCTAATCCTAAATCTAACCATAATTCCTTAACCGAAACCTAAAACCTTGGCCAAATACATTTGAATAATTATGGTGCTGACGAGTTTAAACTGGCAAGTACACAAACTGTGGTCCATCAAGTCCCATCAATGTTCACGCCAAATGGCAGCGGGACAAGAGTTTCTGCGACTCACTACACTACCTCAGATCCAGTTCACCTATCGGACAGGTAGAACCGCAAACTCAGTCTCACTCCTCCAACCATAATGTTAGAATCATCAGGGAGTTGAACTATAAACTGTTGATTCTCCATCACTACACAATTATACAGCCTTGCTGAAAAACAGCTGTTCCCATCAGACTGGTAAAATGAAACGTCGCTTCAGCTGAAATAATTGAACTAGGATCTATCAATACTTTGTAGCAAGCATAGACCAAGATAGCAGTTGGCCCCAAAAATACCAATCTCTCCATGGACATAATCCTTTCTTATGTTTACCAACAGATGTTGGTCTTGAGAAATGTCCAGCTCATATACAGAACATGTGCAGACAGCTTGTGTTCCTTAAGGCATTTTTGTTTGCACATAGCTCACACAAGATCTTGTCAAAACTGATTTACTTTTCGATTATACAACCAACTGTTATTTCATTGTTTTGGATACCGAAAATATGTGGGGTATTCAGTTGCTTGAAATACCCGCTCATCATAAGACGACCGCAGATCTTCAATACAATCCCAACAAAGGCCCGTATCCTTGCCGCTATCTCCGCTCGTTCCATGACATCATACGTAGCATGTCATCAAAGAGACAAATCGTGCCTCCTGATAGTTTTTAGAGGGACCGGAATTTATCTCCTGACCCGGTGGTGGGAGTCGGTGTTCACTGAGACGTAGGCTACATAATGCTTCCGAGTGCTTACAGTGCACAGTGCAGTAACGCAGCCAAGAGGGACAGTTTGCCTGCTGCTCGGATCGCAGCCCACCTGCCAAACGCCACCCTTTTCCCCCCATAGTGCACTTGTTTTGACCGGAACCCCGTGGGCCCGAGTAGGGTGCGGTGTGGGACACGTCTGGACGGCCTGCATTGCAACATACCCCACTGGGACTGGAGTGAACTGCCCCGGCCGGCTTCTTGGCAACCAACGGGGGAGCTTGAAATAACGTATTTATCAACCGTTTGAAGGCACGAAAGTCCATGAATTCTTGAAGCCGCCGTCGGGGGTTGCCAAGAAAAGCCGTGATAGATATGGCGGTGCCGTGGTAATACAACGAAGGTCAAGTTGCCAGATGTGAATTACAGGGGGAAAAGAGAAGGGGAGAAGTTGTGAAGGAGGAGAGGAAGGCCAGTGAGGAGAGAGAGACAGTGGAAAAGGGAGAGACAAAGAGGGAGAAAGTAAGGTAGAGAGAGATAGAGACAGTGATCGAAAGAGGAACAGAAAGATAAACATTCAGAAAGAGAGAGATGTAGCTAGAGAGAACTGAACCAAATGCTTGTTTTCTCAGAGGGCAACAGAGAGGGGGATGAGGTCCCTGTGGGGATAACAAGGCAGGGTGTGGAGGTGCAGAAAAATAGTTTGGCCGCCCCGTTCCGAGGTGGTCCGATCCCTCCGGCTCGGGTTTCAAAGGCCTCCGACGCCTCTGTTGTGAGAGATGAGTTTGGCCCCGCGTATGTCCGAGAATACCAACAAACACACCGCAAGGTCTATTAAAGTCCCCCCATACCCCCAGAAAACAAAAACAACCTCACGGCCATACAAACACCCCGAAACCCGAGCGGCCGTGAAAACCCAGAACGGCTTAATAAACAAAGGCAAGGGCACATGTCAAACTGTTGGGTGAGTGGGGACACGCGCTGAGGCATAAATGGACTCTTACCTCAGTCTGGATCATTCTAAGGCAGTTGAACTGATAGCGGAGACCCAACAGTGCCATGAATCACAGACCATTTACAGACTACACCAATGTCTGCTAGAGCATTCAAACTGTCCTTTTCTATCAGGTTTTGGCTTGGCACGTGAAGAATAGTAGGAAAGTGTAAAGGACATTCACCACCTTTTCCAAACGAATGCACACCTGCTGTACAGAGGGTCTTTAGTCCATCGCTGTGATGAGACAAACAAACTAGACATAAACTGTATCGCCCAGGGCACAAGTGTAAAATAAAACAAATGGTTAGGCCTACGTCAAGCAAAACCATGGACAGGAAGTGGACTCGATGTTTCGTATTCTTATAAACGACGTGTGACCTATATACATCTCCCACCAGACAAAAATGTGCATTTGACTAGTTCCCTTGCCTCCTGTGAGATATTAGTTACAGCACAGCTCTTGAATAGGAGGCCACATGAAACAGGATTACCAGCAGTACGGTGCTGGGGTAGAGCACACAAATCAAACACCATCTTCCCTCGGAACAAAAGCAAAGCAGCGATGCAACCACAGCCATAAATCTATCTGTTCCATAAACTATGCAGAACTTAGGCCGTGGTCCAACACCCAAGGTAAAAGGTACCATTGCTCGGTTCAGTACTTGTTAATGGCTTTCCTTAGTACAATTTTGTTCCAAGACATATCAGCAACCTTTCCTGAAGCATATGTCCTGGCATTACACACATGTGCTTATTAAACCATTCTTATGGGATATTCATATTTGGTAGCTCTGTTGCACAGCAGTGAAGGCTTTCACATCTACAATCAAGAATTGAAAATGAAAAGACTAGTCTAGAATAGTAAATGAAAAGACTAGTGTTCGAAAGGAAAATGAAAAGACTAGTGTAGAAAAGAAAATGAAAAGACTGGTGTAGAAAAGAAAATGAAAAGACTGGTGTAGAAAAGTAAAAGAAAAGACTACTATAGATAAGAAAAAGAAAAGACTACTGTAGAACAGAAAATGTGGGGATCAGAACGCTACACATTTTGAAATGGTCAAAATTAGCCCCTGAATTTGTGAAATGTTGTGAAAACGCTATAACTGCTATTATTACTATTTTTATTATAATTGATTGTCACAAAGAAAATTTTATTATATTCAAATATGATTGGCAATCCAGATAAGAGATTGGCTAACCTCTATAGTCCAATCAAGGCTGCATTTGCCAGATATCTTCCATTTTCCTTCCTAACACTCACCATGAGACATTTCCTTCCTAACACTCACCATGAGACATTTCCTTCCTAACACTCACCATGAGACATTTCCTTCCTAACACTCACCATGAGACATTTCCTTCCTAACACTCACCATGAGACATTTTCCTTCCTAACACTCACCATGAGACATTTCTAAGGCCAAATGAGGCTCAGGAAAAAAAATGCTAAAAAGTATATTTTGGAGTTACCGTCATGAAATACACACAGCAATTTCGCTTCCAGTGACAATGTAAAATAAGAACCATTGCATGTTGGCCGTGTATGTTGACAGACAAAGGTAATGTACAACAGGCTCCAACTAGTAAATCGCCCATTTACAGCAGATGTTCATCATACCAGCATTTTTTGTTAGAATAAATTGCGACATAGCCGTTGCTAAATGAACGTTGACAGGACCAGTTCATTTTAAAGATGATATTGTATTCTGCTTCATGACCTCACAGAGCTCCAGCCAATAACAACATCCAAAACAAGTTGTTCTTGTAGGTCTCGCAAACGTTTTTACTTCACTGGCGGCCATCTATGGAGTCACCAGTAGAAATATATTTTACAGCTGTGACCTGTTGAAAATTCAGAAATGGACCTAGATCTAGACGGGCCCTTTTCTGCTGGTCTCCTGGTGGTCTGAAGTTTCCCTTCTCTCTCCATCTCTCTCTATAAAGTCTTAACGCTGACAGCATCTCCACGCAGACCGCTCACATTGACAGTGAAACGCTGATTCATGGCGATAGACTGACTGATTTATTAGAATTAAAATATTGATGTTTTTCGACACAGGCTGACAGGAAGGGACGTTTGCAAAACCACACCTGCAGTAACGTTAAAATAAGTGATAAATCACTCTGCTTCACCGTCAACAGCCGCCGGGCCCAGGAGTTGTCTGCTAAGGGGAGTCGGGTTTATATGAACGGTTGACTCTTCCTGCGAGGACACGTGCTAACTGGCAACATGCTAAGTGTATGTCAACCTCAGGCAACAACAGGTGTTTTGTCAACAGTTACAAGTTTAATTATGTAGGTTTTTATCCTGGAAATGCATACATTTTGCCTGGTAAATTATGTATGCTTTTAGACTGGTGACGTATCATCATTTGGTAGAGGGTGTGAAAGATGGATGGAGGTTTTATGTAATTTCATTCCATACACAAGGTATTTTACATTAAGTTGGTCTAAAACATGGGGCGATCTTGTTTGTCACTGATGGGCATTTCAGACATAAACTCAAAATTGCTTGGATAACATTGAACCTTACAGGAAATTGCCAGAAACGTTTTAGAGTATCACAGCAATACCGAATGTGTTTCCTGATCCACCCCTAACAACAGAATGTTGGTTAAGTTAAGGCCAGCACCATTAGCTCAGTGACACCCCAATGTTCCTGCCCTGGTCCGGTAGGGCAATGTGGTATTGGTTTCCCTCAAGTTGCCTTTGTTCTCTGACTGGGTTAGCCAGGAAAATAAACACTGAATTGATTTACCACCCCTGTCGACTTACAAACATAATGTTTTCGCAGATAAACACATCTGCACAGACGTCACCGGACATGAGAATGCCATGGCATTCCTGGTAGCTTTAATAATCACTCTCCGGGTGAAATCTTTGGGAGGCGTTTCAGGGTACGGACATTGTAACGGGACACAAGGACGCTCGTAACAATCCAGCAGTAAATTAAACATGACAGGTCCATCAATACGCCGAGTTCAGGGCAAAGATAAGACCGCTGTCTCCAGCCTGCTGCTAGTTTAGTTTCCCAGCATTGTCTACTCTGAGAGCCTCTGTTCTGCATCCCAATGGATTCCGGTCAGAGGGGCTTTGCGTTATATGGTGAGTAGTTCATCGTTTGAGAAGCAGCGTCAGTCTCATTGTGAGTAACAAGATTTTACAGTCAGAAAAGAAACTTGCTAACGAACAGTGAATTCACTTGTAAGGAATTACCTAATGTCATTGATGCAGGCCAGAAGCACACTAAGACCACGGGCTAAGTCCTGGTTGAGTGGCATCCAATAATATACCTTCCATTATTTGTAGGATTCCCTTTTCTATAAACTCATCCGGCACACATTTAACTGGATACTGCGAGAGGATCTTACAAAGTTTGGCCCACCTTGGTACCCTAAGAAGAGGGTCAAATAGATGACCCAAGAAATAAATAAGACAGGAAATACAGCAGCAACTGTCTCCTCCCCTCCAAGTTTTGACAAAAAGAAAAAAGAAAAGCCTAATTTGGTCCAGTTAAAACATTTGGGAAAGGCAGTCAGGGGGAATGTTCTTGTTACTTAACCAGAAGGGCTCTGAAACAGTGAGCTAGTTTCTCCCAGGGGATTATCCTTGACAGAACCTGGCAAGCTTTTCTGGGAAATGGCCTGAATACCTCCCTCTTCCCCTGCCCGACCGGCTCAATCCAATCCGCTCCTCGTTACATCAAACGGGGTCATTTTTCCATTTTCCAGTTCCCCCTTAAGGTTCCACATTTGAGGAAGGGTGGCGGTGCCGTGGGAGAAGCTTTTGATGCCGCGGCAGAAAAACAATGCGTTCCGTCGACCTTGCCGGCCAGCCATGCCTGGATGTAGGATGTGAGCCACCTTTCAGCTGGTGACAAGCCTGTCTGCTGAAGCCTTGCTACAGCTAATGAGCCGTCGCCTCACTCTCAATGCACACTTCATTATGATCTCAGGGGAAGAATTAAAATGGAACGACGTTTAAAACTACATGCTGGTTATGTAGGTTTGAACATTTCATCTACATTTATCCATGAGGCGGCAGCATGAAACAATAAACCAAGAAATGTTCTCAGGTGTTTGAATTCAGGTCCCAATTTCCACCCTGTAACCAGACCGCTAGTCTGATGTGGTTCACTATATAGGGTCTATTAAGTGCCAGATATTTTCTGCACTATATAGTAAGGGTTCAATTGCTTACTATTATAGGGGCCCCTTAAATGGCTTTTTGGAGGGAAATGACATGAGGGGTGATGCGTGTCCATCATGGTTCATGTCCCAGGAAGCAATGTCTCTTTTAAGCGCCACCTTTCAACATTGTTGAACTTTATGGGGGTCATAACTACTTTAATCTGGTATACTAATATGGAAAGTATCAACAGGCAAGAAGAGGACAACAGAACAAAAGTGTCAAGTTTTGAGTTTTTTTCGGAATCCTGTGTTTTTGTTGTTTTTGGGGGAGGGGGTCATTTTCTTTGACAGGATATTTCTTCAGTTTCATCAGCTCATTCCATGTATTTCCACATTCCAGTTGCTCAATTTTCATCTGGTGTAATGAGGACCTAATATTAAAGCGTGGCAAAGCTAGTCCATATCTTGTCCCCACGCCAACGTCTGTCTGCGGTCAAAGAGTCAAAACACACACACACACACACCAAAATACTGTACTCCGTCTACAAACACCCCTCTCTCTCTGACAATGTTCCAACCTGTTGCCAGGCCTGGATCTTGCTCTGCTGAATTACATAGTTTTTTTATGTTCGTAATAAATGCTCATTTGTTTAAACTATAAAAGCTTGATGAGATGTTTCAGTGCGTCGCCAGGTTTCTGTCCGTCATGGCAACAGTTCAGAATGCCTCACTCAGTCTGTTCTCCAACACTTGAGTGACTAGTCCGGCGGGAAAACACAGAGAAAATGGTGAGGGAAGCCAGTGACACAGAATGCTTTGCATAAGGTTTGTTGTCCTTCTCGTTTGAGAGGCTATCAGCCAGTAAACAACGTCATCGCTGCGGCAACGCTCTCCATCCGGCCCTGGTGAAATCAAGTGCACTGAGAAGGGAATAGGATGCCGTTTTGGACAGTGGCCTTGTGCTGCTTGATATACTGCGTTATCGAGACACATTCTGTCAACAGCTTTTCACGGCCACCCCAGTTTATGCCTAACGAAAGGAATGTTTCACGGCCTAATTAGTTTTTCCACAACTTCACATGATTAGTCCCCCATTATGAGGTTATGACAGGATGTGTGGGGAGCCACAAACCATTACACAGGTTAATAGTAACACAAAAAAATGAGAGGCTGAAGCTCACTGGAAGAGTGGATTTTTAGCACTGCCAGAAGAGGACTGGTCACACCTGGTTCCTCTCTAGGTTTCTTCCAAAATTTTGGCCCCTCTTAGGGAGTTTTTCCAAGCCATTGTGCTTTAACATTGTTGTTTTTTGCTCCTTTGGGTTTCAGGATGGGTGTTTTGTAAAAGCACTTTGGAAGAACTGTAAATGTGAAAAGGGCTTAATAAATAAATTGGTTTGAATTAAATAAATGTAATTGATCGTAAGCTAATACGCTAGCTATTTGAAAACAATTTTTTTCAACACAGAGGTTATAGAGGCATTAAGAATTATTACTAAGAATTTGTTCCCATAGGTGTAATATTTCCTTTATTGATGGACAGGGCTGTGGTCAAAATTGGGATGCATTTTCAATTGCACTTCTAATGCAATCCGATACTTCGTAAACTGTACCAGCAAACTGGGGACCTCCCAGCGACTATCGGGGACCATAATAGGAATGTGCTAACAATTTGTATAGATTTTCTTAAGGGTAGCTTCCATCCGTTTCATCCATCCCGTAAGTGCATAGCGTGCTAAACTCCTAACCCAGGACGTGTGGAAGAAAGAAGTGCTCAACACAGCAATGGGGGGGATTCACACTAGAGTCGTTAGATCTGCCAAACAAATTCCTCGACTTTGTTTCCTTTTTTGGACTATTTGAGAATGCCTGTTTTATTTAGTGGGAATAAATCACATGAACAACATTCAAATACCTGAGTCAGACATGGAGTTTTTTTAGCATCGAGTCGAGCAGTTGTAAGAGCAGTTAGCGCTGCTAACACGATCCCTGCTTACGTTTGTTTATGGGAAATAGATACATCAACCTTCTTGGTGAAGGAAACAGGGAAAGAAACAGAGAGCAAGTGGATGCCTATATCTGAGCCTTCCGTGTGGTGATGGGGCACCCCATGCTAAATAAACAACAGTAACAAATCCGCTGGCCTGTTCTACTGTGGATAATGACCTCTTTAAAGTCTGGTAATTACCCACAACCCTCTAGGGGAATGAGGCAGCATGGTCATGGCCCGTAATCCTTAGACATTCAGACGTTTCACGACTGACCTGAAAATCCTACCATTTTGAGGAATAAACGGCACTTCTCGAAACCCATGAATCTCGCCATGTATGTTTGCCTGTGTTACTGGTGACATCTGTGTGAGAAGATAATATCAACCCATCTGCCAGTGCTTGGTCAGCATTTGGAGCTTGAACACGGTTGAAAGCAGAACCCGGTAGTGTTTAGTGAACTGGAAACCAAGGCTTATAATAACAAATGGAACCATCAGGCAAATTTGTGTGAAAATGAATATTTGGAGTGCAGTAGTTTTATTGCAAACACGCGCGCGGGATGTATTTAAACATTGGCCTCTCAGCAAAAGTGAGGGAGATCTATGCTCTTTAATTACTGTGTTTAGTGAACTGGGAGCCAGGCTAATCCCCTTTCAGAAGGCTCAAACATAAACTTCCCAGGATGACTGATTTCCATACGAATGCCGTTGAGGCCAGAGGTTGCGATAGGAGGGAGTTCTGTGTCGCGGCTCGGGCTCCGCGGGTCACGTCAAGCTGCCAGGCCCGCCGCTTCTGCAGAAAGGAAGAGGTTGAGATCGGAGAGACTGAGGATCTTTGGGGTCTTGTGGGTTCTGTGTCGTGGCCCGGCCTCCGCGGGTCGCATCACGCCACCCAGGCCCGACTCTGGAGGAGGCCTGCTAGTAATTTGCTGGGCAAATACGCCAGTGGCCACAACGGGTCAGATGACAACCCTGCAGCTGACTGTTTGGACGCTTTTGATGAAGTGGGTCACTGGAACATCAAACAATTCAAGGCCTCTTTTCAGATGCATGTATTCCGCCCTGCGCCCCCCCCCCCCCGGGGAAGGGGAGAGTAGGCCGGGGAAAGTGAGAATGGAGAGAGAGCCCTGACTGGGAGTGGATGGTGCCCAACTATAGTAGATCCCAAATGGCGCCCTACACTTTAGTGAGCCACGGTCAAACGTAGTGCAGTAAGTATGGAATGGTCTGCCATTTGGGACATCCTTGGCCAGAGTAATAATGATGTTTTTAGTCGTTAATCTGTTCTGGTCAATATATACTGTTTTTTTTTGCATAACCTCTCAAGCATTCAAGTGTTCAGGTACATTACAGCACTGTTAAACACCTAACATCACAGAATTTCAACAAATTGCAAAATTTTCTGAGGTCTAAAATGGGCTTATAGGCGCCGATAGAATCATGCCAGTGAAAACCTTCATCATGCCATATTCCCTTTATTAAAGATCCCCTATGTATTGCACTGTGATGGAGGTCCCTCAGTCGTACATTGTGGAGAACATAAAACAATTCCGTCCTACACCGAAACACAGCCAGCCCACACACACAGAGGGCATTTCCACATTTCCATTTTTCTTTCAAGGTAATTAATAGTTTTTTTGTCAACACACTAACAAAGAAGTCTTATCTTCGAGGCTATGTGTTTTCCCACCATAGATTACTATGTGCCTGTGGCCCCCGCTTGCCCCTGCTGGCCCCTGGTAGTCTCGAGCTAATTAAACTAGTAACTCAGAGCTTGGCAACAAAAGCTATAAGACAATGTAATCATTGGTAACACCAATACCAGTTTCCTCCCTCATATAAAGTCCATTGGGTCACATGGCCCACCCTGTTGGTACAGTACAATCTAGACAATTGGTGTGTAAAAATACTCATTTGTGAATGTCAGTACTTCTACAGAGCTCAAAACTCCTCCCTCTTGGTTAAATGATGGAACAGGCTCAGTCACAGCTTTCGTAAGTGGACTCGTCCTTGAAAACAGCACAAACGAAAAGAGAGGAAGCGGAGCGTCAATGAACTGAATGTGATTAGCCTGACTCCTCTCTCCATCTCCGACCAGCCCCCTCCACAACGACTGCCGCCCCAGACACGACTGCACCTGGGGATGTTTGCTGGGAAAGGGGAGCGGATTGGGGGTCTGTGTGGACACACACACACACACACACACACAGCAAATTCCACTTTTAACAGGGGCCACCAGTTCTCAAAGCAGAGGCTACAGTCATATGGCCCCTGTCTATTGTTCCCTAGTTCCGCCCAGAGCTTATTAACACTGTGGGAACTAGCTGTACACACATGGGCAGAGCGGTCGGGCATCCCTGGGTCACGGGATGCCTCTTGTAGACCTGGAGCTCTCATATAAATTCCTGCACGGATACAAACCACTGCTTCCTGAAGGAGTGGAGGGGTTCGAGTCAGGGAGAAGTATTCTGGAAGTGCTTATGGTTAACGGCACCTGAAGTCACAGAGTCGCCCCCGTCATGGTTTAACGCGTGCAAAGTTTGCAGAGGTGCGACACTGACATTGCCAGAGCTTAGACAAGTAGGCTGAAGAAGATAGTTCGCAGGTGACTGATATTCTAAGGGCTGGCTAAGAGAGGACTCTACCACATTGAAAACCAAGCGTAATTAATGGTAACCAACAAAAGGTTTGAAACTGGTCACGGCGGGCCAGTCCGCTGTGACAGTTCCACGTCTGCATGCATTGACTTGTGGAAGTGTGAAATGTAAAGCCCCACCACTACAAACCGGACAGAGGGTTATATAAGTGATAAGGGGAAAGACTAGCAGCCCCAGAAACGGGCAATTAGGATAAAACTAGACGGCTGCGCCAGACTGAGCAAGTGGATTGTTCAAGAGGGCGGATTGGACTTGAAATACTCTAAACCCCTTTCAGCTTTAAATTGAGCTTGCTGCTTGGTATAATCCATGTTGACATCCATTTGAGCTTCTGTTCAGATCTTTTGTCAGGAACTTCATCCGATGCCACCTCTTTAGTAAGTGTCACCTCTTTAGAACGCTCAGGTCCACAATTCTAAGTAGTGACAATTTCCTAATCTCCTACTCCCTCCAACTAATTAGACGTTCAACCACAGAACTCAGAGAAAGCGATGGCCGCTACTGTGGCTGCTACACGTGACAACATAAGAAATTTGCCATCGTAATGTCAGGAAAACGAACCTATAATGGCGATATCAAAGAGAGAAATATGCTCCCTGGTTCATCAAAGTCCAAGAGAGTTATCCTGTTACTGTTTTCCATAAGGGAAATGTCAAAGAAGTAGCAAACAACAACTGCAAATTACTTTCCTGGAGAGACAACTCAAAACAAACTTCTGGTACCAAGGAAATGCTGAAAGGTTAAAAAAGGACAAATACCGCCAATGCTAAGACGTGAGTCATGCAGACAACAGTAAATAAGTAGGAACATATGCACAGCACAAGTATCAGACACAAATCCCGTTTTTATTCTGAGACTGTCCTAACAGACATTGTATATCATTTACCGGTAATGAATAAGAACAGCTGATCTGCATCGTTGCCTGGTAACGGCCCAGTACCTTTGCTAACATTAAATAAAACAGTGATTGCGAAATAGTCTGGCTTTGGGAATGTCTGTAAATAGAGTCCATATTGAGAGTCATCTAAAACTCAACATATAAAACACCATCTGCAAATACACACTGGTTTGATTTACACAGCAGCATACTGTATGTTCCAATTTTTAGGAAATACAAGAAAATAAAACAATATCAGTATGAGATTTACAAATTAAGGTTGAGACAAAGTTATTATTTGATCCCAACTATTGTCAAAATCAATTATTTTCCCAGAGTAAATTTAGTTCATAGGTCTTCAAAAGCAACACATTTGCCTGAAGGACCCATAAGGTTGGCCATGGAGGATTTTCAACAATTCAGATGTTTGTGAGAAGACCTAAAATGACATCCCCCCCAGAACAACTTGTCGGACCTGGTTGAAATTTGATAAACCGTATAGCATCTATTGAACAAGGTCTCCTACAATATATTTTCTAGGCTAGTATCTCAAACAACACGGAGCATATCGCCAAATAAAGCTGCTGTAATCTTAGACATGAATGCATTTACTGAATTTCTGACACATCTACTCATATTAGGACATGATATACATGATCAAAAAATACTTTCAAGACTTGTAAAATAAGGGGTAAAATTAGGAATAATGGATAAAATATTTGAGAAGACAGAAACTTGGAGCGCAGATGGCTTGAATCACAGGCCATTGCTCCTCACAGCTATTTTGCTGGTTGTGGCAGTAAAAACGATTGAAAATGTCCAAACAGAGCTAACCTGTGACCTGGGTCAATCTCAGCAATACATGGGATCACCTCCTGACCTCAGCAGTCATTGGCCCTTGATAACAGGCCTGTGCTTTCAGGACTTAGCTCAATGGTTCAGCCTAAAGGGCTTGGAAAGAAAATCCCCTCAACCACCTCAGCATGCTTCAGCTGTTGGATGGTATTTCTATTAAAAAAATAAAATATGTGATTGCGTCTTAATCACAGTTTAGGGGTAGCCAACCAAATGCAAGCACATTTTTTGTTAAAGCTGAACATAACTAAAAGCAACAGGTAATTGTTATGGCACTCTTCTCCAAGTACATAGTAAAGGAAAATACTTCCAGACTGAGCAAGCTGTTTCAGAAGCTGAATAGCTTGGGAGTTGCTTGGGAGGTTTTCCCATTAAAATACATCTGCGTTCTCACATTTTACACACTTAAACAAAGTAAATCATTATGTTTTGATGGTATAATAAAGGTACAATCAAATGTATTAAGGAAGAGAGGCTTATTATGTCAAAACTCGCACCACTAATATTTTGTAAAAGTGGCTTGTAAGGCAGATCCCTGAAGATTGTGAAACAATGGTTGAAAATTGGGTAAGGACCCCAACCAAATGACATGACAATTGGGTAAGGACCACACCCAAATGACATGACAATTGGGTAAGGACCCCCCAAGTGACATGAACACAAGGATTAACATAATGGGATGGTCAGGTAATGTTATACAAGATGGCGCTGTATACAAGTGTATGGCCAAAAAGACAGTTGTTCTGCAGACCAGCTCGGCTTTTTCACCTTGAATAAAGTCTACGTTTTAATTCACAAGCGCCAGAGTTGTTCCACTTATTTAGCTGTCTGAAAGGGGAAACCGTTCCACCACTACTTCAATTCATTACCTACAATCATGAATTGAACATCGTGAATATGATAGCAAAATATTTTACATCAAAACCCTGTTTAAAAGCTCAGTCCTTGGAAATTACACACCCAAAACAAAACCACAAATGACATGAACACAGAGAACACAAAAGACACAGACAAGTATTGATAAACGTATATTATATTGGTTGAAAACACCATAGATTTCGAAGTCTATCGATCTATAGAACAATTCCTAGCAAAGCAGCAGGCTTATTATAAAACAGTGTGTGTTTAACTAAGACCATTCAAACTATATGTGGTTCTTTTTTCAACTAAGTGAAGAGGGGCCACTTACAAGACTGTAAAAGGGGAAAGAAAGTATTCAGTGTGACTTGCATTCCAAAGTATTACAAGAGCCCTCAATGAACTTGAGCAATGAGCATGTCAAGAGACCCCTACAGAGCAGAGCACTCCAAACTGCCTCGGGCTCCACTGCACCGCGTTCTCTCTCTGTCCCGCTCTGTTCCCAGCCCAGTGCACATTCTGATTACGGAAATGATGTTCACCAGGTTTAATAACCCCACACTGAAATCTGGTTAAATTAGCTACGCTAATTTGCTCGTGGCATGGATTACATGCACTGCCCTCTGGAGTTATTGAGACAGCTTATTTTGGCTCAACACTGGAAACGTTTCGAAACATCCTAAATTAAACAAATTCTGAAGTCTGGGACCCGCTGACCCGGCGAGATGCGGGGTGTCCTGTCGGACAGTGCTCTGCCGAGATGTATTGTAGTTATCTTCACTTGTTGTTTCCATACTTTTCATATTCAGCAGGAGGAAGGGAGGCTCAATGTGACATGAACATGGTGATTGGCTTAGTGAGTGAAAAACCTTCCACATTTTGGTCTTGAAAACACCTGTATTGACTATGGCATGTCTTAGGGGTGTTGACTTGTAGCATGAGGAAGCACCACTCAATGAGATGGAGGCACTTGTAGAGTTTTAGCAGACAATAGGATTCTGTGGACTTCTGAATCATTAATGAAGACCATCCTTAAAAGCTCCCCACGGAGCTAACTGTGGATCCTGGGAAATGTTTTCTGCTCAGATGCTGCGACCACTAGACTAGGACACCTGCTGCACTGATGACGTTCCAGATTGTTGTTTTTAGCAAGCCTATGTCTCTTTTGGGCTTCAAACCCCGCTTTCATGCCTCTCCATGCTAACTTCAGCAGTTCTCATACCTGTCGTCGGGGACTGGCAGACGAATCAGGTTTTAAACACCGAACTAGCTAAATGATTCACCTAAGAAAAGCCTAGGATTGGTTCCAATAATTGTTAACTCTTCTCGTTCTCCAATGTGTCTATCAAATAATGAATAAAGACTTGAAAATATCTGAAAGCATATATTACAATCCTATAAAATTGTTTAAATATTGATAAATTATTTTTGACTCTGATACATGAACTTAAACAAAATAATTAATAAAAACATATATTATTGAGGCCCTAAAAAAATGCTAGGCTTGGGACAATAGAAGTCCATGCAGTATGATTGCGGCTCTTACGGATCATTACAAAAATGCATGATCAAAGAAAGGAGTGCACCTTGCTGTCGTCTGCAATGGTAATACAGCGTAGATAAACATATACCAATGAATGCATAGTTGTAAAAACTTTCCAATCATTAATACGAACCGTTTTTCTTCTATATCAATATATTATGCAGTCAGTAACATCAGTGAAACACAGCACGGACATTTTACTACGCTTGTTATTATGTCCATAAGAGAAGGCGCGCGTGTCCAAGCGCCCGCCCCCCACCCCCTGTCCTGCTCTGTGAAGTAATAAGTGGGAAATTCGGTGTAGAAATCTTGAAGGAAGGAAAAGTCGCAGGCAGGGGTTGGGGGAGGAGGAAAACCTATTGACACCGTGAAATTGCATTAAACATGCCATTCTTCGCTCCAAGGACTTTCACGCTTCCCAAACTCTCTTCTGCTCGCTGGATGGATGTCGCCCGGCACAGAAGTTAGATGCAGCAAGCTCACAAGGGGTGTCTTCAGCATCTTTCGTCCCACGGATAAACGGCCTTATTTGTAGCTGCCATCATCGCACTACCATTTTTATGACAGTGGTCTCATGAAATGCGGATATATTGATGCGTATTACTTTTCTTGGGAGGAAACAGAACTTCAGAAAAAGTGCATAACCCAAAGAGTTCAATAAAGCAGGACTACGGTTTTTGCTCCGGAAAAAGAACTTCTAAAATGCACTTATTTGGAATATCTGTTCTTCTGGCCTATTCTGCTTTTATCTACACAAATCTAGCCAGTGAATCGAGTCACGAATTCAGTCATGACTATTATGATTATGGTCTGGATCAAGGAGATGAACCGGTACGTATTTACATGAAACGCATTTTAAGTATGCTATTTATATTAACCTATAAGTCTCGTGTGTATTGCAAATTAATGAATATATATTGTAACACATTTTAATATCACGTTGTTGAGGGTATAATGGAGGCGAGGGTAAAAAAAAGTTTCACTAAACAAGACGTCACTGTACTAGAGGCACGAAATATGAGTTCGTATACATTTTAAGACAAGGAAAGTAACGGAATATACGTAATGTCATTAACTTTACTCGTATTTTGTATGTAATAAGTAGTAGACCAGGAAATTATGTCAACATTATGTTTGCTTTTAAAGCAAAGGGTCGATTTGGATGCTAGTTGACGATCACAGATGAGAGAGAGAGCAATGAGCATTTTTGTCAGAACAAGGATGCGAGAAGATTAAAGAGCTTACAAATTAGCAGAAGAAGCGGAGGCAGGTGTCGCGGGGTCAAAACGTGTGTTCTTGTACGAGCGCGCGCGCTGTCCAGTGGATCCCGGAGATAAGGAGATGACCAATAATTTTAAATACGTGGCTACAGAATCATATGGTAGCACACCTACTAAGTGATAGGATAAACACTGCAGCTAAAGCAATGCCATTAAAATGGACGTTCCAATTCCTAAAGTCCTTTACATTCTCTTCCTCGGGTTGTGCGTGTGTTAGTTTCAGTGCGAGCGCACGCGTAGTGCATTAAGTATCGATCTCGTGTATTTCCATTGAGTCATGAAAGTCTTTTTACATTCATACATGTTTATGACCTTTAAAAACCCAATGCACTGTGTGGATAGTTTCAATTCCAGTACCTACCTCAGATATCAGTCTCATAGTTATGGTTTAGGGAATTCACTGTGCAAATAAATGTCTCCATATGCATACATTTAGACACTGTAATGAAAATGTCCCAAAGGTATTTATAGAAGCGGGTGTGTGGGAATCACTTATGTTAATAGCAACGTTCATCTAAAATTAGCTTGAGTGGTCTGTTGTTTTCATAGCTTTCCTCTAACCCCCTGGAGTGGTTTTCAAACCAAAAGTAATTTATATTAATCTCATTGGAATTCCAGGAGTACATGTATACCTTTAATGGTTTCTTTGCAATCCGTCGGCGTGTATGTGCGTGGGGGGGCTGTGTGGTGGGTAATATGTGCTCAGAATGAACTGTGCTACAACGCAAAGCAGCATGTGAGACGGTAGAATCAGATCACGTCCTGTATGAGATCAGGGTGTGTCTGCTTCAGTGCTGTAACGACACTATCTTAACTCTTGCGTCCCAACTGGATCTCTATGCCCTATATAGTGCACTTCTTTCCACCAGGGCCATATAAACAATAGGTTACCATGTAGGGTTCGCTTTGATACTGTAACTACAGCACAACTAATGTAGTATTCCTTTCACCACGTCAGTCATTGTTGGTGTCAGGGTTGGGTTTTCTGGGCCGCCCGGTCAGGCGTCTTATCATTCTTAGAATATTCCTCTTCAGCACCTTAACTCGTTCATCAACCTCCCGGGAAAACAACTTTATTTAAACGACCTGGTGGCGGGGTGAGACATCCACTTTTAGAGTACCAAGGGGGAATCTCCTGGGAGCTGGAGGTTTAGGGTTGAGAGGGAGCTCATCCACTGGGGGAGAACAAGAGGCGTTGAGGAGAGGGATGGCTGTAGTTTGTGGTAACCTTAAGGGTTTGGAGCTGGCTTCAATCCAACCGTTGTGGACTGCATTCGCCAGGGGTCTGTCAAAAGAGTCTGGTCCTGGAGAACTGGGCTGAAGCAATTTCATGTTGAAGCGTTGATTGCTTTCTGACTGTTTGCTTTATTATAACTACACACACAAGCACACACAAACACCTATAACGTGCCATATTTTGTAGGGTAAATACATGGGCGTTAGAGTCAGAATTTGAGAAGACTTTCAGGTGAACAGTACCTGAGGTAATTAAACAAACTGGCTTAATTAAACCAAACTTGTACCTCAGACTTCCGGCACTTATGTAGACCTGTGAAAATAGGGTAGCTACACATATCAACCAAACCAGATGTATTCAAGACAGGGCTGGGAGCATGGGGAAGGGATGTTTCCGTCTTTTACCGTGACGTTCAGACTAGTATGTGAGGTAATCCAGTTGTTTTTGAAAGACAACAGATAAAACACAGGTGGTAGAGATTACCCACATCTGTTTTTCTTCTCTACAATATCTCTAATACAGAGCCCACCTGTCTCAACTCCTAGTCTTGCCACTGAAAACCAAAATGGACCTTCTTGGAACAGTTTTTCCTGTTTAAAAAGAAGAAAACAGCACTGCATCAGGAATGAGCTAAACTCATTGGTGGCTGTAAGACTGTTGGGTTTGTGGGCAGCTTAAGCAATGGCAGAGGGGGTAAAAGTTCAACTGCCTTTTCTGGACAAACTGGCCATTTCACTATATGGAATGTCTACAATGGCAAGAACTTAAGTGCTGGACAACATATAAAAGTGTTGAACTGCAACACAAGGCCATAATAAGTATAAATATATAAGAAAGGGATACTTCTTTAGATGATATTGATGTTACTTCAACAACAGAACTGGCAAAGTTAAGATGCCTTAATGCACACATGTAACCCCCTAGGAGCTCGGTTCTCCCCTCCATTCTCCCCCACACACGCCCTTCTCCTTTTCCGCGTTCACACTTCTCTCCCCTAATTTTCGCTTTTCTGTCATTCCATTTGTCACTCACCAT
The DNA here is from genome assembly GCA_016801105.1 of Esox niger. Classification (NCBI taxonomy): domain Eukaryota; kingdom Metazoa; phylum Chordata; class Actinopteri; order Esociformes; family Esocidae; genus Esox; species Esox niger. Next base: position 5,435 of record JACXGJ010004102.1, on the reverse strand, counting down.
CTCCCCATTGAAACTCTAATGAGTCCCTCATAAACCCAGGCCATATACTGAACTGTGTCACCAATAAGCAGATTTTCAGTGAACCTCTGTCTGAGACATTAGCACAGTGGGAGATTTTTGAGTAACGGTTCTAAATGACTGCTACTGAAGCCTGTATCTCTGTCATGCAGCTGCCAGCATGTGGTATCTCAAAACAAAACCAGAGCTGACTTCTAGTTAGAATCAACATTACTCTTAGTGTTTATTATCGATGGGCTTTTATTCAGAGCATATTCAACAGGTGAAACAGTCTTTGGCTTTGGATTTCAAACAAACATAAGCTACCATATCTACATCTCATTCCCCCCTGTCTGAGGCCAAGAACCAAGAGGATAATGTATTCCCATGGTCTTTCAAGGGAACTAATGATGGCGATTTGACACCGCCTCACCCTCGCCTCACCAACTTCTTGGAAACAGGGCAGTCAAGAAGAGGCCAGATGAATTCACGCTCCTCAGAACAAGTTTGGATGTTTTTCAAGACCCGTCTAGCTGTAGTGGAGCACCTTGTAGTGCAGTGAAATAGAAAGTCCCCATATTGTTGGGCGATTAGGGTAGCGTGGCGAAACAATGCTTAATTCCTATTAAGGTGATGCAACACATTTTATGAGCATTAGGGCACTTTCCATTCAAATGCAAGAAGCAAAACATTTGTATCCAGCTAATCGCTGCAATAAAAAGAACAAATTGCACCGGCTATCAGTAATGTTACAAGACATTTTGTTCTTAGATAGAGCATGTTTTTGTGTGGTAACAGGCAAGGTTTGTCACAGCCTCTAAAAAAAATCTCCCCAAATAAATGAACCAAAATTATGTACAGTATCAAAATATATACAGGGCCTTATATAAACAGACCCCTTTCTTCACATTTTGTTGTGCCCTATACATTTTTAATTGATACAATTAACTTGATACATTTTATTTTTTTGGCATCAATCTAAACACTATAACACATAATGACCTTATATCTCATGTACATAAGTATTCATACACTTTAATCAGTGCTCTGTAGGAGTGTCTTTGAGTCTTCTCCAAGGTCTGGCACATCTTCTAGTTCTGTCACATTGAATAAGGAGTGTTGGTGAACATCGTTTTCAAGACAAGGCTTTGGCTGGGATCCTCAAAAACATTCAAACGTGTTTTCTGGAGCCACTCTAGTGTTGTCTTGGCTACGTGCTTTGGGTCTTTGTCATGCTGGTAGATGAATCCTTGCCCTAGTGAACTAACTCTGCGCTACTGATCAGTTTTTCTTCAAGAACCTCTCTGTGGTTTTTCCATTCTTCCTCCCTGCCACTGAGAAGTATCCCCATAGCTTGACGCACCCACCACCATGCACCACCATAAGGGTGGCAGTAGTCAGATTTGTGGTGCCTTGTTTTTACCAAACAAAGAAGTTAATATTTTTCTTCAAGCTCCCAGACTCCTTCAGGTGGCGTGTCATATGCATTTCTCTCAGGAGTAGCTTCCATCTTGCCACTCCATCGTAAAGGTTTAAGGGGAGTGCTGCCGAGATGGTTTTCCTCCTCTCAGCAAAGACACTGAAGCTGGTTTAGACACCTCCCTGAGCAAGGTCCTTTTTGCCCTGTTACTTAAGCTTGGCTGGATGGCTAGCTCTAGGAAGAGTCTTATGGTTCCAATATTCTTCCATTTCACAATGATGGAGCTCACTGTACCCCTGGGAACTTTGAATGCTTCAGCAATATTTTTTATATTGCCTCAACACAATCTATGCATTCCGGGGGTCTAGTGTTCCTTGTACTTAATGGTGTGGTTTTTGCTCTGATAAGCACTGAAAAGTTTAAAACCTTCTGCAGTCAGGTGTGTTTCTCAATGTTGTCCAACCAATACAATCTGCTCCAGGTGTACTCCACTCAAGTTCTAGAAACATCTAGAACATTAATAAAGGACGGAGGGTGCATCTGAGCCAAATTTACCATGTCATGGCTAAGGATCTGAATACTTAAGTTCATGAGATATTTCAGTATTTATTTTTATACTTTGGCTAAAATATTTAAAAACATGTTTTGCTTTGTCACTATGGGGAATTGTGTGTGTTGTCTGTGTATCGGGAGGAGACAAGGGGGACGGACACAGGTGTTCAAGGCCCTGAAGGACTTTTTATTAACAAAAGGTCGAGGTGAAGGAGAAATCAAAACCACTTGTAAGGGGCTTTGTCTCCTGCGCCGTCTCCTCGTGGTGGTTTTGGAGGAATGGGTGCTGGCGGTCTTCATTCTGACGGCCTCTGCACTCAGTCTCCCCGCTATCCTCCTCCACCTCCATCATGCAACCTTGCCTGGTGCCACATTGGTTGCCTCTTAATTGCTGGCCTAACTCTTTCCAGCTCCTGTCCTTCCCAAGCAGCGGCTGTGGAGTTTCTTTATACCTACGCAGGCGAGGTCTCGATGGGTGGCTGCTGCTCAGGGGCGGGGCCCTGCTAGCTGCCTCTGGAAGGTTCCGGCATTTGCTTTGGTCAAGTGGTGCGATGCCGATGTAGTAGCCAGGGGCGCATTCACACCACCTTTGGTTTATAAAAAATGAATACCTCCCGAATGCACTGTGTATTGACATTTAGCACGGTATCATTTGTTATTGTATGGCATATACAATAGAGCACATTACTGTGGTAAACTACTACTGTGTTAAGGTGCTTACATGTCACTGGAAGTAGACCACAGGAAACCCCTGTGTGGTATACTTAACTTCTTCAAAGTTAATTGACTCTGAGTTGCCTCACAAAAGATATACAAAAACTCCAGCAGGGAGGTTGAATGGGGGCAATGAAGTAAGAACGCATAAAGAATGGATTCAGAGCAGGGCACTTTTTTCCACACCAGTTCATTTTATTCTTGGCTATAGCCACTTTTCTTCCAACCTTCTCCATTTTGTAAGAGATACCAGGTTTTGTCTTTTAACTACATATTAACTGGTACTATAGAGAACGGTTTCCAGCATTTTAAAAGGTAGTGTTGATGTAAACCAAAAGAGTTTTGATTCAAATAAGACCTTTGTTACTGTAGCTCATGCGCACCTTATAAAACACACTTCCATAGATAACCTTTGTAAAAACAGTGTTTAACCAATTAGTGACACTTTAGGACAGTATGCAATATGTATGCAAATGGTTGGTGAAAAGAAATAACATGGTCGATCCTAAAAACAGCAAAGCTACGCTAAGCATTCTACCACCAGTTTCACATTGAAGGCCTAGTGAGATACAAAGTTTGAGAAATGTGTTCATCATCATGTAATACAATATATCAGAGAAATTACATATGTCTGAGTAGCATTCCCCTGAGGAGGTACTGTTATTTTGGAGAAAGGATCTAATGTTGTGTTCCTCATTTAGAAATCTTTGGAGAAATTTGTGGAAAGAAAGTGTGGAAATGTTTCCAGTCTAGTCCCAAGACGATTGTGTCAATATCATCGCCTAAACCCATACTGTCAGTCGTTAATTAATACAATCACTGATTGGTTGAACACTGATTTTTTCCCAACTGTTATTTAAATGTGTAAAACACATTCAAATAATCCCATTGAGATCAAAATCTTGTTCGTTTCCTGTGTCCTAAAACAAATCCACCATGTGTACACACCAGAGTAGCACACATTATTTTGTTGTACCGTAATAAAAGTCAACAACTCAGATGTAGTTTTGTAAAGAATCCACAGCCAGTGACAAATCTTTCATTCAACTCAGCCGACCTTCTGCTCTTTGATTTCTCTGTTCGCCTTGTTCTATCGCTGTGCAAGAGGAACACTGTCAAAAACCTTTAGTACATGAAAATACCCATCAGATGGTGGTTAGTCAGAAGTTTGATTTGAAGACAGTCTTGAGAGTACAGTGGGGAAGAATACAATGTGAGATTGTGTCTGCTGATCCTCCCAGTCAGGACCTGTCCGCATCCAGGTATTCTACACATGCTTTTAAATGCAGTACTAGAGAGCCAAGGATTATTTGAACATATGGCGAACTTAAGGACTTGCCATTTGGACATGTACAAAAGGGTAGAGAGGTATAGGGGAGAATGCCCTAGTCTGAGTCAGTTCTTTTTTATCTCTGCCAATTTAAAGAAAGGTGTTACTCAGAGTCAAGGAGCAAACACAGGGAAAATCTTCACTGGTAAAAAAAAATCTTTATTAAGGCAATATTATTACTATTTATTTGTTGTAAATGCAAGTCATTTAGGTTTCTATCTGCTGCCTTTTAATGTTAGGACACAAGCTACATCCCATAGCTTTAGCATAATGATTTACTCAGTTAGAATTTATTGTTCTGTTGTTCTGAGCTAATCTCTATTGCTCTGAGTGTCATTCCGCTCAGAAAACAAAGGGTTCCTTCGATGCATCGCCGTTTGTCATTGGTCAGTGTTTAGGGATCACAGAGATTATGATTGAACAGACACGGTAGGTGGTCTGATTATCAGGAGTACCAGAGTGTACAAACATTTGGTGAACTGGTTTGAAGACAATGGGTCAGTATCGTAGTCAGCGATTTATTGGGATTTTAACTAGTGCAAAATGCAAGTGTAGTAGAGGCTAGCCTGTGTGAAGACAGGCCACAGTGACACGCACTTACTGATTAATGCAAACGTTCAGGTGGGTGCAGTCACACACACACACAGACACACACACACACACACACGTTTGTACAGCTAACCTCATGGGGACCAGAAAACAGAAATTGCATTCTCCCTTGTGCTAATCTTAAACCTAACCCTAATCTTAACATCAATAAAGTAACATTTATGTCTAAACTTTACCTGTGTAATGTAAGGCATAATAACCTTACCCCCAAACTTAACAACAAACCCAATTCTAACTCTAAAATATATTGTAAACCTAAACCCTGAGCCAGAAATTGACTTTTGCCTCATGAGGAACGGCAAAAGGTCCCCATGAGTCAATTTTTTCTGGTTTTAATATACTCATTGGGACATTTGGTCTTCATGAGTATAGTTAGACCTAAAACACACACACACACACACACACAGGGCTCTGCCGTCCTAAGTCAGCCCACACCATGACTGCCAGAGTGTAACCGCAGCACTCCAGAGTTAAAACAACAAGTTGTGACATAATCCCCTTGCGGCCAATTATGTTACACGCGATGAGCAATGGCACGCGCACTCTACTGTATTCTGTCTAACCTCTATGAGGAATGACACGCGCACTCTACTGTATTCTGTCTAACCTCTAAAAGGAATTGCACGCGCACTCTACTGTATTCTGTCTAACCTCTCTATGAGGAATGGCACGCGCACTCTACTGTATTCTGTCTAACCTCTAAAAGGAATGGCACGCGCACTCTACTGTATTCTGTCTAACCTCTATGAGGAATGACACGCGCACTCTACTGTATTCTGTCTAACCTCTATGAGCAACGGCACGCGCACTCTA
>JACXGJ010004101.1:0-48141 GCA_016801105.1 Esox niger | reverse complement strand
CTAATAAAAGGCCTAGCTCTCTCAGGGCTTGTTTACACTACGAGAGAATAAAATGCTAGATAGACTTAACTAATAAAAGGCCTAGCTCTCTCAGGGCTTGTTTACACTACGAGATAATAAAATGCTAGCTAGACTTAACTAATAAAAGGCCTAGCTCTCTCAGGGCTTGTTTACACTACGAGAGAATAAAATGCTAGATAGACTTAACTAATAAAAGGCCTAGCTCTCTCAGGGCTTATTTACACTACGAGAGAATAAAATGCTAGATAGACTTAACTAATAAAAGGCCTAGCTCTCTCAGGGCTTGTTTACACTACGAGATAATAAAATGCTAGCTAGACTTAACTAATAAAAGGCCTAGCTCTCTCAGGGCTTGTTTACACTACGAGATAATAAAATGCTAGACTTAACTAATAAAAGGCCTAGCTCTCTCAGGGCTTGTTTACACTACGAGATAATAAAATGCTAGATAGACTTAACTAATAAAAGGCCTAGCTCTCTCAGGGCTTGTTTACACTACGAGATAATAAAATGCTAGCTAGACTGAACTTTGGTTGCAGTCTTTTCCCATTGTGTTTAAATCTGCACCGGCATGTTCAGGACCGACCACGCAAGATTGTCATCATAAATCGAGGGAAAATCCAGCGGAATGAATCCGCGCTGCACGGAAACTTCAAACAGCTCTGACGATTTTCTTCACACATGCAAACCTATGAGGGGGCCCTGCTGAAAATGTGGCGCCGCTACCTCGGAAAGGTGTCATCTCAAAATATAAATATTTGCGAGTTAACCGAACATTTGCGAGTACCGGGTCGTCTTCAATACATCTTGGAATACAAGCCCCTAGTACCAACTTGTGTCAGTGTGTCCTACATAGGTCAGTCAGAACAGGGCACTTGCAAAGAAAGGGTTGTGGGTTTGACTGCCTAATGGTGCTAACTTGAAAATTGCTTTCAATTGCTAAATAACTGGAATGTGAAAATGTGTCGAAGTGAACGGTTGTCACCTGACCTCGGGTCTGCTCCGGTCTTGAAGAGTCATCCATTTGACCCTGCAAATGAACAGTCTCAGCCTGGATAAGTGGATTCATTATTCTGTCAACGACCTTAGAAAGGTCTTGAGCTCGTCTGCTTTGGCCGTGATGGAGCTGGTGCTGAACAGCATTGACTGGGTCAGGTTGGGGCAAGGCAACGAGTGACCGGCCTAAGTGGACCTGTGTCTCTGATTATCCCCCAGGGATTCATTTTCCCAAACCATGTGCGCTCAGAGCTAGCCGCCGGGACACGCCTGAACGACAGCGACGGCCTACCTGGACCCACCCAGTTCTATGCCGGTTTGTGTGAGCAGGCCGTGTTCCAGGGTCGGCGTGGACGGTCTCAGAGGCAGCTGCGGGTCTCTAACAATTGCAAAAATGCGAACGACCGAGCCCTTGAGCCGCTAGTGCACTGTGGCTGCCTGTCAGACCCACCTCGTGATGGATGTCAGCACCTGGAACCAGAGACACCATGTGGCTGTCCGTGCCGACGGAGTGAGAACACATGGTTGGGGGTGGGCAGGGCTCAACGGGTTACGGCAGTAACGACCTTTGACCTGAATGCAGCCCAAGAAACAACGAGGTTTGACTATAATGGAACGATTTTTGACGCGACCCTTAATCCCGCGTAAAGCGTAGGTCCAAAATCCGGTGTCGCACATCCCTCGGAGGACCGAGGGAACAAGCAACAGCCGAAACGGTCAGAATCTAAGTCCACATCTAAATTGCTTCTAACACATTTCCAGAATCCTCACATAGCAGGTAGAGCGTGCTGTTGTATCAAGGTTTTCAGCCTGGTTGAGACATTTTGCAGGCACTTGTTCCATATGCAATAAAGGAAATGGAGGAAAACTGAGTTTGATCAGAAACTTGCTCTGTTCACAAACATAAGATTAGCCTCCGCCATTTCCCAGCTGTCTTCACACACTGTTGAAAAGAATAATATGGAATAAACCAGAAAGTTGCTTGCTGGTTTTGACCATTGTTGGGGTGTCTTGGATTTACAGCTGGTTCTGGTTCTCTATGGTGTTGTTCTATTTAACTGGGATACAGTAAAACAGCATGTTGACTATTCAATCTTATCTATTCAATTTGAGGCCAGACCAGATGTGTGTGTGTGTGTGTGTGTGTGTCTGAGGCTGCCCACTGCATATCTCTCTCAGGGCCTGGGGTTTGGGAGGGGGTGGGATAGGGAATATGGTGTAGAGGAGGGAGAAGGCGTGATTATAACAGAACCAGTAAAACCCAGGTAACACATGCAATGTAAAACAACACTGTTAAAGAGAAAGAGCCAGAGACCAAAAGGAAAGACAGAACAGACCCGATAAAGTACCACAAACCTCTAGCCGCCTACAGATCAGAACACACAGTGGCAGGGGAGGGGCGCCAAGGGGCACGGTAGTGACACACACAGCCAGCCCTGTCACCTGGAGACGCGCTGGCCACGCCCACCTGGACACCACCGCTAAGGTGGGAGGGGCCGGCGGGCAGCGTGACACACACACACACGCACACGCACACGGAGTGTGGTACGGCCTTAAATCAGACTCACCGGAAGCTGATGGACTTCAGTTAACAGGTTGGCCGGGGGTGGCAGTGCGCATTATGGGAGTGCACGTTCGGGGTTTCAGGCCGGGTGTCCGTAGCACCACGGTGTGACGTAAAGAGGGGTCAGGGAACTAAGAGTCACTGATTGGCCGATGTTATGTCTGTGGTTGGAGTGACAGTGGACGGCCCTCTGTCAGGGGCTGTTGTGCTGCCTCAGCCCCGCCCATCAGCGCCTCCCCACGGACAATAGCGCAGGAGCAACAAAGACACTTCAGCCAGCCAGGCAGGCAGGCCACCTCTCCTGCTCTTCTCCCCGCGCCACCTCTCCTCCTCTCTCCCGCACCGCCGGGCCAGTGTGTGGGCTGCTCGCGCTACGTGGGGTGGGCTCGGTTCGAACCATCCACCCACCCTGACAACACATCGCCGTCGACATGCGTGAGTCACCTGAAGGCTCAGGAAAAGGTTCAGGGGCCGCGGAGGTTTTGTACGCAGGCCTTTTTAATATGGCTCTGTACTGCTGTGAGAGCAGCCACGGCTGGACGAGGACAGAATGACCTTGCGGCCGCCCTGGGTCTCACTACAGAACAGATACAAGGCTTATTCACACCAGACGGCCTGACAACGCTTCTGCTTTGTTACGGTCACCCTTCTCATGGTCAGCTCTCGCCTACTAGCTTTAGGCAGGGCAGGTGTGAACCCTTTTCACGAAGGCTCGTTGTATACACACTTCAGAACACAGAGCGTTTAACGGGCTTGGAGACCCGTCTGTAAGCGAAGCGTCCTTAACCGCCCATGAGGATAATCATTCAGCAGCCAAGTGCTGCCAATGGAGCGGTGCTAAGCCCGGCGTCGCCCTGCTGCGATGCTCAGACTCCCCGTCAGTAGACCCTGCCGAGTGGCAGTCGGAGGAGCGCCCTGAGGAGGTGGGGATTGACGCGGTGGAGACGAGAGAGGAGTTCAGGCCTGTTCTCCATGGTGCTTCGGGTGACAGGAGGAGACGGAGGTGATCGAGAGAAGGGGGCTGCCTGCGATATTATCTACGTGCGTATGTCAGCGAAAAATGCAGTCCCAGTTGCACAAGCACCATGCCAGCACAGAATGACAGAGGGTACTGTACACCAAATCACCGTGTAGTAGAGAGAGGCAGTGAGATAGAGACCAGAATGAACTGAGATGAATGAGGAGAACAGATGAGAATGATTGAGAAGGCAGAGTGACTGAGGGAGAATGGTTGAGAGATAGAGGAAGAAGCGTTACAAGGAGACCCTAACAGGTAAGAGTAGGGAAGCAGAGCGTGCAGATACAAACCGGGTCATTGCTGCTTATCTAATAGGGGCCAATTCGCTGCAGGAGAGAAATGTCCAACACCCCAAGTTGTGTACAATACTGCAATTTTCTGAGATCACTGTCCTAAATACACACAAACACACATACAGTACAAACTCCACACACACAAAAATACAACACACACACACTCATTCCCAAGCCTCCACTTTCTCAGTTATCTTGCTCTGTGGAGTGGATAAGGCACGAAGTCTCAATATTCCCAAATCAGGTCATTCAGTGCCAGAGCAGAACAATCTGATATAGGACAGCCAACCGACTCTCCCCTCTACACAACCTGCCAGTGCTGAATGTGTGTGAGTGTGTGCTGTGCTCCTAATCTAGTTTGCCCAGGGACTATTAGATTACACTGCATTTATCGACAAGGCTCTTCAGTGACAGGGTTCGTCTCGTGATGATGCTTCAGAGACCAGGGTGGTAGCAGGCTATAATTAACCATGGGAAAGTGTGTGCCTGCACGTAAAGGAACAATCTGGTGCGTTTGTAAAGATGGCCTTTATTGCTGGATAACCCAGGCTGTGGCAGAACCAGGGGATCCAGGGGAGGGATATAGGGACCAGCTAACTTTGCTCAGGGACCATCAGGCTGCCTCCTGAGGACACAGACACACAAATGACCTTTCTCTGAACACTGCGCTTCAGTTCCTGTATATGGTGTGATTGAGGGGTCCTTAAATTAAAGACCGGTAACGTGCCTGATCCACTCCATCCTCTTAACTTAGTCACCTAGTGCATAAAAATGACGGACAAATTTGCACATTAGCTCTACGATGACATTTAAACTAAAACAATGACAATACAATCGTCTTCATTCATCTGACATGAATGTACATGTAATCCTGAAGGAATTAAGGTTGTGTGAAGGGGCTGGGTCTACAGGGATTCTACTGACTAGGCTGGGGGGGGGTTGTTGTCACAGGTACACAGGACATCATCTATCACACAGGAAGTACATGGTGAATGAAGAAAGGGGTGTGGTCCTTATACTTCTCTCTCTTGGCCAATCATCCACTCTCACACATCACGGTTTCAATGGCGGCCAGCTCCAATAGGTGCAGGGGTTAAGGGCGGGCCTTACCGATTCTATGGGTTTGTCCAGGGACGCCTGCTCCAGCTCCAACTGGCCCTCTTCATACTGGTCAAAGTGATTTCCCCCCTACAAAACAATACACGGAGACAGAAGGTAATGGCACTGGTTTTAAATTAAAAGACATACAGCCAACACACAAAGACCTACAGTTAACAGGCGGACATACAGCTAACACGCAAAGCAGTAGTATAATCACAATCATACCTCAGTTAGCCATGAAATTCCAAGTTTGACAGTGATTTTGATGACGTATGACATAAAGCGGCACATGCATGACACAGTGCACCAGTTTTAATTTGTCTTGTCTAGAAGAGCATCACATCCATGTATTTGTTCCTTTACAGAACCGTAATTTTTCCCAGCACTGATTTAGGAATCCATGACCAGTCATTATATAATATATACTACTGTAATACAATTTCTGTTAGGGAAAATAATGTCCAGAACCTTATACGAGGGAACTGAACAGCCCTGTTGCCTGCAGGTAAACGCTAACGTAGTTATAGCAGGTAATATGCCTTATTTGGTTGTACGCTATTTGAACAGTCCAAACGTTCTCAGTGATCGTATAAATGAGGGGTCCTGACATGAATCCATGAGGTGGGTGTTGTTTTTGGTGGGGACGTAAGGCAGGAGTCTGCCGTCCCACTTACTGCCAGGTGAAGAAAAATCTTTAAATGACTAAGTGATTTGGGTCACAATTGGAAATTAATCTTATTTGCTGAGTAAAATTTGACACATAAAAACTTTTAGAAATGCAAAGACTCAAGAGAAAATTTGAGGAGAGGAACAAATCTGGCAGCTAAATGTTTTGGTAATGTATTATAATTGCTGTCTAAATACAGTTGTTTTGGCAACTGTGGCAACCATCCATGTATGCCAATAGAGCAACTCAAAAGACAGGAAATAAATACCCCCAAAGAAAAACTGGAGCAAGTCAAAGCTGTGTTGTGTTCTCTAAATGGAAGTGAAACTGTTTCAGCCCCTGAAGAAACTAAATGTATTTTCTCACACTGAGACACACTCCACAGACCTTCCTTTATGTAGTGCTATGTAGCCCTCTGCAGACCCATATCTTTTCAAGATGGAAACCTTTTGTTTCACCCAGGTGGTGAAACCGGTTAAGGTGGTACAAAAGCAACAGGCTGCATTGAGAGTGATGGCCCCTTTTATTACACTGTGCTTCTGGTGCCAGCAATGACAGGGTGGGAAAATATTTGATATATAGATATACACTGGCGAGAACAAGTATATGACACACTGCTGATTTTGCAGGTTTTCCTACTTCCAAACATGTAGAGGCCTGTAATTTTTACCATAGGTACACTTCAACTGTGAGAAACGGAATCTAAAACACAAATCCAGAAAAACACATTGTATGATTTTTAAATCTTTAATTTGCATTTTATTGCATGACATAAGTATTTGATACATCAGAAAAGCAGAACTAAATATTTGGTACAGAAACCTTTGTTTGCAATTAGAGATCATACGTGTCCTATAGTTCTTGACCAGGTTTGCACACACTGCAGCAGTGTATATTTATTTCTGGAGGGACAATACTTTTGATATTTTTCGTAGTGCAGCTGCTGTTTAGTGAAATCCTTGCCACCCAATGAAGTTTGTCTTTGCCTGACTGTTTTTCTAAAAAAATAAGGATGTTTCTGTTTGTTTCCACATCTGATCCCCTGATGCATGCACAGCACCAGTTAAGAGTTGACACATCCAGGGCTCTTGCAATTATTACATAATTTTCTGCCAACAATTATTTCTCTCTTTGCACAATATTTCGATTCCAAAATTAGGGAGTTTAACGGCGATGTTAAAAACGACTCAACAAATACCATGCGAAGAATGTCCGTTTCAATCAGTTAGGCTCTCTCGCCCAGGAGTGCAGTGGAGCGTTTGACATCGCTGCAGAAAGTTATAGATACAGATAATTTACTGAAAGTAATTTGCTCCTTAATTTCTGTGTTTAAACCTGTGTTTTTAAAAACATTTAAACATGCATTTAATTCCACCAGTTTTCTGTTCAAAGAAAAAATTATGAAAGTACATGGTTCGTAGTTCGTCAAAGCGTCAAATTAATGCGATAGCCTCCACATTTTTCTTGTCAGATGAGACCAAGAGTATGTTGACCAAAACTTGTGTCCCAAACTAAACACTGCCCATGCCTCACAACACAACGTTCCAACAGTGAAGTATGGTGGTCGAAGCATCATGCTGTGGGAATGCTTGTCACCAGAAAGAAAACATTGAAGCAAGGATGGAGAAAAACAAGGAAATACTGCAAGAGAATCTGCTTCAGTAGGCAAATCAAGCCAGGAAAAATAGGACAATAGACAATGATCCCATGCACAAGGCCAAAGCAACTCTGAAATGGCTCAAAAACCTTTAATGTCCTAGAGTGGCCAAATCAAAGCCCTGATCTTATTTTCATTGATAATATGTTTTGAAAATTAATTGGGGTCCCAATAATTGAGGTTTCTGAGGAAAACATTTATTAACAACATATTTTCACATAAGACTAAACTGTAAGACTAAACTGATGAACAATAACAAAATGTCTATTTCTTCCCATAGACTTTTTGTTACCACTGTTTAATAACATACTTAAAAGGAACCATTTATAAGATTTGCACCATAAAGGCAGAAAAGTATATAATATTAACTGGGAAAATAAGTTATTTGAAATAGAGCACTTCCCAAATACTTTATCATCTCACTATTTATGCTCAATTGATTAAAGCGTCTTCCCAATTATTTTCTCTTATTTATTTATGGTGAAAACTAAAATACAGACGGCTAGTTATACAAACGTAAAGACTGCTATTGTAGCTATTTATCTAGTTAGTTGCTAAGATGTAAGCAGCTAAGTACTAATAAATGTGTTTTAAATACATTGTTTCTGGTATAACTTTCATAGATGTTACAGGGAAGAACTAACCAATTTCTCTTTCATGACAATTTCATGATGCACTAAAGACAGTCAATTGCAAGTTGTGACAACTAATTTTCTCAGTAAATACAATAATTTAAAAAATGCCTTAGAGTAGCAACATCAAGCGCTGAATGAAAATACATTTTGGAAAAAAAGGTTACATTCCCATTTGAAAATGTTTTGGTTATCCTTAACTGAGTCTACAAAACCACACACACCTTTACTGTCCGTATTCTGTGACTGTCTACAATGTTTGCATGTTATATGGCCCTACAATGCACAACAGTGCAAAGGCACCAGAAGAACATGAAGGTCACCTTGGAAAACAGATGATATTCCTTCTTGACCAATGACTCGAGAACAAAAGAAAACGGGTCAAACTAACACACCCACACACATGCGCACACCCACCCCCAACCCCACACACCTCAGCTTTGTACTACATTTTAAAGCGGTATTTCAGCTGTAAAACTGACTAATCAAATGGTTGTTGATTACTGACGCTTACAGAGTTTAACAGACATCCAAGGTGGATTCACTGCTACCAGCTAGGCATATACCACTGTATTGCGACACATCAAGCGTAAGTGTGTTTGAACCTGCAGAATGCCTTGTAATGAGTTCTCTACATGTTCTGAAGTGCTAGGATGAGACAGCCAGCAGCAGTGACTGTCACTGCTTATCTACACAACCCACCAACAAAGAAAAACAATAAAAGATTACAGCGCAGAGAAATTGCCCGCTCACTTTTTCCCAGGAGATGATTTATACTATGGTAAACTTTAAGATGAAATCTGAGTACAACAAGCCAGACTGTACATGTTTTCAAGTCAATCAGCCTCAAACCGCAGTCAGATTCCACATTACCAGGTTGTAAATTCAGTTAGAGGAGAGCACTCTGCATCAGCATGTTGACTTCGGAAAAAATCCATTAGAGAGCGGCAGTTCCTTATTTGACAGAGGGGTAATTTATCAGCAAATCAATGGGTGCCTCTGCCTCTTCCCCCGTCTATTGCACTTCTACTTGGTTACGTACCAAATCCCACACTGTTCCCTGTTTGATGCACTACTTCATAGCCTTGGCCAAAAGAGCTGCAATCTACAGGGGAAAAAGTTGCCAATTGGGATGCGCAACTTCTCCTGGGTTTCGGATCTGACCGGACTGCTTGATGTGCAGCTGCAGCTCCTGCAACAATGAGCTCAGCCCCTGGTGCAGGCGACTGGTCCCATCTCCTCCGTCCCACCAATCAAAAGCACATGGAATATACTGCTGACCGAATACATGCGTTAAGAAAACGCTAACAGAGTTACAACTAATACAGCAGTCAAGTAGTCATGTGCATTGGCCCGAAAGAAATGGCTCGTGCTACTCTTTAGAAATATACATTTACACAATACATATGCCGTCCAGAAATGACATGTTTTAAATTCGCTTGATTTATTTTATGTATATATGCAAATGCAGTATTGTTTTGTTGATCATTATTGGGTGCTGAGAACCATTCAACTGGTTTTCAAGACAAACCTTTGGATTGTTAAAACCTCTTGAAATTGAACCATATCCTTTGAGAGCCATGTCCAGTACGTAACATCTTATGACTTTAACCACATTTCACTAAAGACAATTTTAAAAGTAGTAGAATATGTTTCATTTCCTGAAAAAAAAAAAAAAAAGAATATGGCTTGACATTTTCAACATTGTTACTCAATTTAACCAAGTCAGAGAAACTACCTGTTGTCCTGATGCATCGTAATCATTTCAGAACGTGCCGCTATCATTTCAGTCGTCTCCCTTGGTGAACGTGCCGCTATCATTTCAGTCGTCTCAGTGAACGTGCCGCTATAATTTCAGTCGTCTCAGTGAACGTGCCGCTATCATTTCAGTCGTCTCCCTTGGTGAACGTGCCGCTATCATTTCAGTGTCTCCCTTGGTGAACGTGACGCTATCATTTCAGTTAACTCCTTCCGTGAACATATTGCCCACTTCATCACCATCTAAACTTTCAGTTAATATAAAATCTCTCTCTGATGAGCATAACTGTATTATGGTTTTCCACATGAGTTTTTGCACATCAATCAGTCAGTGCTTTTTTCCCCAAAGAACAATAGGACATTTGTACCGGTCACGTATTATTCCACCACAAATTAGACATTTCAATAAAGTAAGTGTCAAGGCTCGGAAACCCATGCCCACCAATGGGTGTGGATGTCAAGCTGACAAACAAATTGGCCAAGACACACCTTAACATAATTCAATTTCAGCTAGTGACCTCAAGAGGGGACTGTACATCTAAGAGGCTATTAATAAAACATTTGACCAGAGTAGATTATTATCCATAGGTTAATTTGCATACATTAAAACAACACTACTACCCCCCCTTATTAGGAATCAGGTCAATAAAGCACCCAATATGCTTGAGGGAGTTGCTGGAGGAAATATCTGCTGAAGATGTCTCCCTGGAATACGCTGGTCACTTTGCACTGCCCATCTCCCATCGCTCCAGCAGCAGCACAGTCTTGGCGCAAACAGGCGGTGGTGAATTTACATGAGCATTTATCACACATGCACAGAATACAAACCTTGCTTCAGCTGCATAGCAATCAGCTGTTGGACAGCACAAGAACTCAGCTCCTGAAGAAGCTTGGTTGCAGCTGAATTGTAAAAATAACTCAGTAGGCCCAAATTGCCTCACACACCCTGAAAACAACTGACAATAAAAAGAAGCATGGAGAAGCACCACTAACATTACACAGAGTAATTCCCAACCTTTTAGAAGAGCAACTACATAATGACAAGAGCAACTCATGCACAATCTAAGCAGTTACAGGAAACATGAGGGACATGGGCCAGCAAAAGCTCCTGCATAGAACGAGCTATCAAAGCCTGCAGACTGTCTGACAACATTTAGCCAGACAGTAAAACATCAAAGTAGTACACCTAACTTGGGGCTTGTAAATGTTAGCAAATACTGATAATGACTTGAAATAACCTGAAAGTACGAATGGCAGACCAGACAGATTTAATTGGCATCCTTTAAAACAGACCCAGGGACTACGGTCAGATGAAATTATTTCAGGGCAACACATTTGTATTGTTCAGGTAGCAGGCAATGCAGTGTTCACCCACACACATCTAGAGGATTATTGGCTCAAGTATCAAGCTACACGTAGAAAAATGCCTAGCTATCAGTTTAGTAAACAGACAGAAGAGCGCAAAACTCTCGCTGCCAGTAATTTGTAAAACATTGCCACTATTAGGCAATGTTTATCTAATATAACAACCGTTTTCATCTTGAAGGTATTTCGATAACTGACGGTTGTTTATTCAGCAAACGTTGCAGCCCTAACGAGGGTCGTAGCGGCTATGCTCTGCGGCGTTACATGCAACTTGCCTGAGCTGCAAATGGTAATTTAGTCCAAATCAATGGGATTTCTATGAGTGGGATGAGACGGGGGCCAGCTACACAGTAGCCTGGCTGCGGATAGACAAACTCTCTGCGGACCTCTGGGTGTCCCCTGTGCAGTGTTGCCTGGCAGCTGGCTCCTGTGTAGTCAGGGACAGAAACACCCAGTGAATACTGAGCGTCTGGGTGTCCGGGACATAGAGATTGACCTCTCCGCTTTCAAAAACCAACTCATTCATCCAGCCTAACACACAAGCACACGAACACGACGGTTAGAGAATCCTCCGACGAGATAGCATCAGCTTCAGCTCCAACCTAACCATGAAGCTCTTTAGAAACATGATCCCCATCAGAAGAGGTGGGCTTCCACACACCCACACTTTACAAGCACTGGAACAGATGGCCGGCCTAGGGCTACCAACCAGAGTCAAAACGCTCTCCTCGAGCCAATCCTAGAGTGGCTAAACATGAGCTTCAAGGTCCCACTGTGACACCCAAATCCAGGGTGCCATGTTTCTGGACCATGATCCAAGTCATTGCAGGGCACAGATGGTTTCATTTTAAATCAAAAGGGCAAAATGTTTCCTCGTAAAAACACAAGTGTTGCTGAGTTTGCACTAACACAGGTCATTGAGGGCATGAGTAACCAGTCGCATTGTCCTTGCTCATCAAGCCCCATTCCCAACCCCCACCCCTATATTCTCTGATGAAAGGGAAACATGATGGGCTAAGCAGAATGTGAAGAATGAGCTTAGACTGATGGGAAGACGGATGACAAGCACACTTGCCCTGGGCTCCGCTGTTTAACAGCTGAATTATAATGCACTCAGTCTCATGATGTAGACACACTGTACCCAACTGGTAAGTCTCTTTATATCTACATTATATCCATCTATAGCTACACCCACACACCCACGACTAACATTGTGCAAGTCCCCCTTCTGCCACCAAAACAGTCCTGACCCGTTGAGTGTGCTGTGTGAGCCAAGACCAAGACATTAGCAGCAGGTCCTTTAAGTAAGACCTCCATGGATCGGACCTGTTTGTCCAGCACATCCCACAGATGCTCGATTCGATTGTGATATGGAGAATTGAGGCCAAATCAACACCTTGAACTTGTATTTCTCAAAACCATTCCTGAACCATTTTTGATCCTGCTGAAAGAGGCCAATGCCATCAGGGAATACTGTTGCCATGAAAGAGTGCACATGGTCTACAACAATGCTCAGGTTGGTGGTACGTGTCAGAGTAACATCCACATGAATGGCAGGACCCAAGGTTTCCCAGCAGAACATCGCCCAAAGCATCACACTGTCGGCTTGCCTCCTTCCCATAGAGCATCCTGGTGCCAAATGTTCTCCAGGTAAGCGATGCACACGCACCTGGCCATCCACGTAATGTAAACGAAAACGTGATTCATCAGACCAGGCCAACTTCTTCTATTGCTCCTTGGTCCAATTCTGAAGCTCACGCGCCCATTGCAGGTGCTTTCAGCAGTGGTAACAACTTTCAGGACAGGATGCCCACTTGCTGCCTAATATATCCCACCCACTGACAGGTGCCATAAGATTATCAGGGTTATGCACTTTACCTGTCAGTGGTCATAACGTTATGACTGATTGGGATTTTATATTATATTACATATAACATAAAATCCCATTTTATGTGCGAACACACTCGCGCACGCACTTTGTTCATCTGCCTGATCCACGAAATATGAAAACAAATGTACCTTTTTTAAATAAAAATATTCATTGAAATCAAGAAATACATACTGAAAAACATGCAAACCACTACTATTGGCAACCCTATCAAGTGGTGATCCATGACACCCGGTCAAACCAGGGTAAACATTTCAGGTCAAACATGCTAAGTCTGACTCATCAAACAGTTGGAGAATTTTGGAAGTCGGTAACATCTTGAGATCACTAAAACATTTTGACGCCACTTCCATTCCAACAGTTTACCTGGAAGGGTTACAAGTAGAAAGACTCTGCTGAGATCAAACCAGATTTTTATGAACACCTTAGAATAACCCCTTTGTTAGGTCTCAACTACAATCATTGGTTAGCATGCTCTTGACTAGACAGCAGGACTTGATCAAGTCACACCAGGCTCAACCGGAGAGGGTGGCAAGCAGATCCGATAACATGACTGTAGAACACAAATCATTTCATTGAGTCCACTTGTAAGCCTGCATTGAACGGTAATAAACCTTCAGAAGTGTTCAGTGGACACCAAAACCCATCAGAAATCAGCATCAGCCGAATGGCTGCGTGTGCGGCCCAGGACAACGGCACCATAACTGTACGCCTCTGCTCGTCTTCTCGCACCTCAGAGCGGGCAGAGTAATGCGGGAAGGCCTCCTGGGGCCGCTGTCGGGCAGACTGCATGCTGGGAACAGCTGGTCTCCTTTTTCAAAAGCCCTGCCTCCTTTCCTCCGCGGCAGCTGCCGTGGATCTGCGAACGCCTCACCATGCCGACGACTAGCATGCCGGTGTCCAGTGAACCTAATATTGAATATACACACAGCTTCGAAAAGATTTGACCAAAGGCTTGCAAATAACCAGCAGCACAAAAATGCATGCTAGGGAATGGACGTTTACAGATGTGATCTTGTTAATTTCAGACCACAGAAAGGTTGGCTCAATGGCTAATTAAAGTTGGTTAAAAAGAAACATACATTCAATGAAACAAGAAACCAGGCAAGCCTAGTTCAGCCAGCCTGCAGTTCAGCCACAGCATTACAAACTCCAGCAGTCACTTGACACCATTGAGCATTGTGTTTAACTGACTAGCGTTTCTTAGTTTACCTCCACCATAGCGTCTATGAACTGTATGGTTTTTGCCACTGGCTGTTTTAACAGCATATTAGCCAGTAATAGGCTTACCAGTATCTACAAACTTACTAAAAATAATCATAAGAATTGAGCAATTGCTAGTGAGACTGAAGATAAGTGAGATTGCAATATAACTATATAGAGTTTGAGTTATGGCTTACTATAACCTAACTACTATATGTTGTAGCCAGGAAATGTGTTTGTCTATCCTAACCCAAAAGGAATGCACAGATGCGAACTTCGAAAATCCACTAGAAACAGTTACAGTGTAACCATTAACTGTTTTATTACAGGCTTACAGTAATGTAGATACGGAATGTTTCTGCCAGCGAAGTTTTCATCTATACGGAATAATTCAGAATGCGGACTTCGTTTTGCCTGTAAGGCGATACAAATAGTTTACAGGTCCGCTTCTCTAACCACTATGCTATTTAACAAGGGGGACTCGGTCAGTCAGCAAGTTACATTCGCTCTTCTTTGACCGGCTCCACTTACACGGCCCAGCAAAAATAAACAAGGCCTCACAAACAAAACCTGTATTTCCTGCTCATTCTTCTTTTAAATAACCCGTTGATTTCAGCTTTCCCCTTAAAGTGTTCTCTACATTTTCTAAACAAATCGTCCCTGTCCATTATCCTTTTATTCTTGGTAGGGATGTACCGATAAATTTCTTGGCTGACAGCAAGTCATAAAACAACCGGCTGGTACTGAGGTTTTCTAACTTGCTTGAATATAAATTATGTAAAAGGTAATAGACTATTAACAAAACTGTAAGAGAAAAAGATACATTTTGTTGATAACTACATTTTTTGCCTCTAATCGTCTGATCCTGATTGCTAGCCGACATCGGTGCATCCCTTGGTCCCGTCTACATGATCCACACAGTATTGTCCTGGATTTGCCCTAATTGAGGTGACTGAAGAGAAAAAAACAAACAGGGATGATTCAGGGCAGTTAGCACAAAGTGTTCTGGTCATCACCCTCTCAGGAGAGCAGCACTCCATTGGATTTAGGAGTGACAGAAACGCTGTGGAACAAACAGCTTTTCATGACTGATGCGCATTTTTGCAGATGGTTAGATTTGCTATCTAGGGCGTGTGAGAGCAGAGAGACTTGAGCAAGTTAATTGGAAACATTAAACAGAATAACCTGCAGCGAAAACAACCCCAGTCTCAGCCTTTTCGCAACGTAACAGATGAGTTGGCATGAATATTTAATATTTAAGGAACATCTTGGGCTAAATGAACTCATTCACCCATCAGGCCCCAGGATATTCAGATGTACGCTACGGAAAGTCACATGGCAGCTGAGGACCAGACACGACCCATCCAACACAAAAGCACTGCACACATCTCACTCACATATGCACCTAGAGTGCGACCTGGACTTGTAATTAACTTCGGAAAACATGACTACTACTGTAGTTTTAATGTTTACATTAATAAATGTAAACTTCAACCATCATTCGGTATAGAAACAATTTTCAAAGCAAATGTATCTTGTGACAGAATTTTTTAACCGCAGTTTTGCACACCTTTTAAGGCACACACACACACACACACGAGTTACATGTGTGACTTTCAACCTGCTACCCCAGATACCGACTATAATCAACATTTTAACTTTAAAATTAAAACAGAATCTCTGCCATTAGGGATGTTTGGATTCTGCCCCTGGATGTGACACAATGTGAGTAGTATGGGAGCCTTTATTTCAATGGAGGTTTTTCTTAACTGCACTTAATTGCTCTAATGCAGCTTTTAGGTAAGGCAGGAATCACAGCCAAGAATCAGACTGGTGGCCTCCGGTGGTCCAGAAGTCTAAGCTGCTGCCTCTGGTGCGCATGTGCTGGTGCAGTATGGGTTTAAATTCAGCCCACAGCTGTACAAGCAAAATCCCACGACGTCAAACCGGGATGCACGCGCATCGTGGGAGGCAAAAAAGAAACTGCAGGAACCAACGCAACCAGCATGTACATAATGACCAGTGACGATTTAGTCATCCATGTAATTAGTGGGCACTTGCTGTTCTATTGAGAAAGCTAGCTAATTCCACCAAACTACATTTCCCCAAGACGCATCGCCTTCTTACAATGTTCAAACACACTAAATGCCCTCTCATGTATGTGTGTGTGATTAATGTATGTATGTATGTATGTATGTATGTATGTAGTCATTATTTTTGTTGAAAATAAAGCAACATGTTTGCTCACCCAAAGTGCACTTCATTGACACCATCTCAGCCGGGAAACAGCAAGGTAGCGCGTGACGCAATTGTGAAGTACAAGCATTCTCCACGTTCTCCTGCAAAGTCTCAAGTCCAATAGGCATCAGACGATGCAGACTGCTAACTATTATCTTATAAACACATAACCGAAATTATCCTACCCATTAAGTCACCATTGTCTTGGTAGACTAATTTTACACATTTTCTGCACTTTTTGGAGTAAACACTCAGGGCTTGCTTATATTACACTACATTTTCCCGAGACATATCAAAGACCTACACCATCTTGTTGTGGAAACTTGCAGATATCCATATCCTTTATGATATATAACCTCCCTCCCCAAAGTCTGAAGACATGTGTCGGGACTGTGTTACGTTTCTGCGCAGCACATGCATATTGTTTGAATTTTCATAGATTGAAGGCCACAATCCTGCATCGCACATTTCGAGCATGCCAGGGTATATTCAAACTCTATGGAAATGAATACGCAAAACAAGATGTCTATCTAGCATGTTAACCTGTCTCTCTTGATATAAACAAACCCTCATATTTAATGTTTATGTAAGAAACAAAATGTACATGCATAAATTACCATTTTATTTGATATTTGTCTTATCAATTCATATAGGGAATTAGTCATTTGAATCAAATAGTTTCGAATGGTAAAACTATTTTGAGTCCCAAAAGTGTTTTTTAGACAATCTACAGGCAACATTATTGTGAAATATTAGGCACTTTAAATTCAAACTAAAGCAATGTATTTGGGTAGTATGTATTCATTGGTGAAAATGAGCACTAATAATTATTATTTATTTAATAATGACCTATACAGTAAACTGTATAGATCATTATTAAAACAGCATTGTAGAAGATGAAAAACACCAAAAACATTTATTAAAAACAAACATGCATTTAATGCTCTCCAAGGCAACAGCCAATGGGCTCAGACATTTTTATGGTGACCCTCAAAGACAATTCTTTTTCACCTTGTAAGCTCAGGGATGCAATCTAGCAACCTTTCGGTCACTATTTAGATGCTCTGACTCCCAGGCTAACTGACGTAATACCCCATTTACAGACTCAGCACATCTAACAAATTAATTGCAAAGCTTGGCACAGAAAGCATCCTAACTCATGGTATTGTGAAAATATTGTTCCAATGACGGTGGAGTGGTGCCAAAATATGAAACGTAGTGGACACTTGATGTCATGCATTTTCCCTTGAATACATTTATATTCATTTATTGACTGTTGCAATCACTGTAAAAAAAAAAAAGCACATATTTTGCAGAGACTTTTTAATGTGAGATGTTAATTAAGTTCAGATGGAAATCAAGATATTTTTCTATTTACCCATTGTCAGGTGTCATATCATGCCTGCATGTAGTGACGGAAGACGCTACATGGCGTAAGCATGCTGTGTTATATATGTATACACACACATACAAAAGCATCAATGACAAGATTGAAAGATCAAGATGATAAAGTGAGCCAGACGCTGCCATAAAATGGACAGGACACCAGCTCAACTCCATCCTGTCTTACGTTTCAGACAGTTTGAGTGATAAGTCAACTATCATTATCATTATATCAAAGCATATGGTAATGTTATGCGATTTTGCCAGGAGCAATTACAGTTCACGTTGGTAACCCAGTATTTGTAGATATGTTGCCAAGGACTGCGTGGGCTTTCTAGTTGGCATAACTGACAAATGGGACATATGACATCACTAGAACCAAACAGAACACATATTGTTAGACAACAGACGTGAACCCAGTAATACTTAGGTTAGCTACAGTAAACGAGAACACATCATGGTGTGTGTGTGTGTAGGTTTCATCAACAAACGACCAAAGACAGATATCGATCACTACTATACCCAACAATGTATTCTCAACTTGGCAAACTGGCTAGTGGTTTTACGTATTCGCAGCAGGATTCGTGTTTACATGCTATTGTCAGTACCAACACCAATAATAATGCTTACGCGTTAACTAGCCAGCTAGCTAGCAATTGTTAGCTAGCGACTAGCTCGCTTAGTGTCCGTCATTTTCTTATATTTCCCCAAGGTCAACGGAGTTGCTTGTGGTCAAAATAACAAAGTGTTTCTACTAAGCAAAGCACATGTTTAAAAAATGTGGATGTGCACTCAATCTAAATTTTCGTTAGGCTAGAGCGGTAGCGCATTGCAACTCGTCGAACACAGGGATATCAAGTTGCTGCTAACTAGCTAGCATACTGTACCTGCAGAGTTCTCGAATAGCGCGCGTTTATTAACCTACAGATTGCCGATTAATTTTGAAATGTGGAAATAAGGTTCTCCAATGTAGTCGTGTTAGTACTTATATTATGTTGTGTTAATATGCAGAATATTTTACTATGATTACCTGGAAATCACGTTCTTCGTTGAATCTAGAAAATCTGTCAGCCATTTTCTGTACGCAGTTGCTTCTTTCCCATCTCCTTTTTCGACCTCACTAAACACACTTGGAAACGCCTACTGAGTTAGTAACCAAAAAACTGTCCAATTGTAACTGGCAAAATATTGATTGACATAAACTTTGAAACAATGTAGCAAGTTCAAGTATTTTATCTCTCAGTCTATGAATATTTGTTGACAACTTAAACCAACAAAGGGCATATTTGCTGGCAATCTGACGATAAACTCGGTCCTTTTGTTTGTCCTTTGTTTAAATCAAACAAAATAAATGATACATAATGTTCATTGGGTTCTCAGAGGACGCAGTAATTATACATTAGATAAAGCAGTCAGTGTATAGCGGCTCTTCCAGGTGTTGCATAGCCAGAACTACCTGGATCTCAGCGCAACCGAACCGACCTGGTCATTGACTTTGGAGACAAACCTACCATCCATACCATCAAGTTCTTCTTCCAAAGAATACCTTTGAGGTCCATATACTTCCATTGTTTTACCTACTAATTTCGCTCTTGCTTTCTGAATGTTTGGACCTCAGGTACACAGACACCTCCATTTCCATCTAAGACTTTGACAAGCTGTGAAAGACTTTTAAAGAACCTGTGACAAAATCCAATCTCAAACCACTACATGTCTTCGGTCTTGTACAACAATTTTTTATTACAATATGTTAGAGTTGTAGATATCATATCACATATTTATCAACAATTGTGAAAAATACATGTACATAACAGTTATATCTAAGTGGTCTCCAGAGGATGAATGCCATGCTTTGCAAGTTTCTGGCACAAAAACAGTTGGAAAATGCCTGCTGTACGGAACAAATTAGAACCCAATTAATAGAATAATACAAATGAGGGGTAAGGTAATCAGAGTAAGCCAGGGACCCCAAAGTGACATTTACAAAAAACCTTAAGAAGGGGAAACAAATACATTTTGATGTACCACACAATCTGAATAACTAATATAGCCCACCACCCTCCTGGTGTAAATGTACTCTATCCAACAGCAGCTTTTAGTTTTGTAAAAACATCTATTTGATTTAGACTGTTGTACATACAGGAGTGCTCAAAAGTTTGCGTATCCTTGGAGAATTGATAACATACGTACCATTTGTAAAGAAAATATGAGTGAGCAGATGAAATACATGTCTTATATTTCTTATGGGATTCAAATTCAACTGTAGGTCATAACAGAATGGCACAATCATAAAACAAATCATGGCAACAAAGACATTTTTTTACTGGCCCCTGTTCAAAAGTCTGCATACCCTTAGTTTTTAATATTGTGTATTGCCCCCTTCAGCATTAATGGCAGCATACAGTCTTTAGTAATAGTTGTCTAGGAATTCTTGCAGGTGGTATAGCTGCCCATTCATCTCGACAAAATGCATCCAGGTCATGCTAAGTCTTTGGTCGTCTTGCATGAACTGCATTTAATGATATTATGGTCAGGAGACTGTAATGGCCACTCCAGAACCTTCACCTTTTTCTGCTGTGACCACTGGAGGGTCAACTTGGCCTTGTGCTTATGATCATTGTTGTGCAGGAATGTCCAAGAACATCCCATGTGCAGCTTTCGTGCACAAGAATGAAAATTGTCTGCCAGTATTTTCTGATAACATGCTGCATTCATCTTGCCATCAATTTTCACAAGATTCTACATGCCTTTAGAGCCCACACACTCCCACAATATCAGTGAGCGACCACCATGCTTCACAGTGGGGATGGTATTCTGTTCACGATAGGTCTTGTTGACCCCTCCCCAAACCCAGCACTTATGGTTGGGACCATAATGCTCTATTTTGGTCTCGTCACTGCAAATTATAGTGTGCCAGAAGCTGTGAGGCATGTCAAGGAGTTGTCGGGCATATTGTAACCAGGCTTCTTTTTGGCAATTCAACCATGCAGCTCATTTTTGCTGAAGTATTATCATATTGTGCTCCTTGAAACAACCACACCATCTTTCTCTAGTGACGCCTCTATTTTTCTTGAGGTTACCTGTGGGGTTTTTTTTGTATCCCAAGCAATTCTTCTGTCAGTTTTGGCTTAAATCTTTCTAGGTCTACCTGACCTTGGCTTTGTATCAAGAGATCCCCAGATGTTCCACTTCTTAAAAAGAGATTGAACAGTACTGACTGGCATTTGCAAGGCTTTGCAAGGCTATATTTTTATATTTTCCATCTTTATAAAGTTCCATTACCTTGCTACGCAGGCCTTTTGGCAGTTCTTTTCTGCTCTCCACGGCTCAGTGCATCCACATGAGCTAACAAACAAATTCACCCTAAATTGCCATTTTCACCTGTGTGTGTCACATTGTGTGTCTGTAACAAGGCCAAACATTCAAGGGGTATGTAAACATTAGATCCAAGGCCATTTGGGTGATTTCTGTCATCATTATGATTTAAAAAGGAGCGAAGCAACTATAAGATAATGAATGGCTTCATATGATCACTATCCTTAAATAAAATATATATTTTTGCATGATCAGTCATATTTTCAAAATCAATTACAAAATTTCACAATTTCTGACAGGGTATGCACACTTATGAGCACAACTGTAGCTTTTCTCACAGATTACGTTTCTTCCCTGGGAATTGAATATACTTTTGTTAGATAGAGTATTATTTTACTTTAATACCTCACACAGCTTGGTCGAATTAGACCAAGAAGTATACATCATTACAATTTTATTAAAGCTCTGCAGTGAATAGAGACATTTCTAACCAGTTAGTTTCCCATATACAGCACAGTGTGTAAGTATTTGGACAGTGACACAGGTTGTGTTGTTTTGGCTCTGTGTTTATTGGGTGGAAGTACAGACCCCGTGACAGCTTTTATTACAGTGATATTTCATCCATGTTGAATTAACCATTTAGAAATAACAGCCCTTCTTGTAGCCCCTTCTTATAGCCCCTTCACTCATAAGCATTGTCAGTTCAGACAGGAATCCTGAGTGGTTATTGGTCAGCAGCATATGAGCTGATGCCTGGGATCGCTCATATCCCAACATCAGACCTCATACGGATTATTTAATTGTCAGGTTACTCAGTCTGATGTGCGTTGGTCCACTAACAGGCAGTTGCCAAACCACCCACCACCCCTGCCTCCACTTGTCTGGTTCAGTTTCCTTTTCATGGAGGGATTGGTACTGCGTAACTATCTCATTGCCTATAGGGATTGTGATTTATGATATTATGGTGTTGACATCGTAATTAGTAGCATTGTACCCGATGGCATGTGATGGCCGTGAGTACCCCAGAGGAACAGAACCTAACGCTAAAATTAATTATGCATGTTAATGGGTTTTCTGTCCGAAATGATGCACATTTTGATAATTTTATGAGATAAAACTATGCAAGAGAGCTGTCAATGTCTGGTCTTGAATCCAGGCTTTGCATTTGGAAAATGCAAAAAACAAAAGGACCAAAGAAGTGCCAGTGCAAGTCAGACAGACCATTACGATCCAGCAAAATACATTGATCTGAGACATAGCCAAAACATTAGGTGTGACATAATAAATGTTTGGTACATTAAGAATAAAGCACTGGTTAGCTCAGCAATGACATCACCCAGTAGACAAAAGAAGATCTTTACATTGTGACAGAGTGTTGGCAAAGTGTAAAGATAAAAAAGGAACTGGCCTACCAGCTTTCACGTTTAGAGGAAGTGACTGCTAAACCAATAGTCACGAAATCTGTTCTAGAAGGTCAGGTTAGACACTTCTTATTCGCCGAAAGTACGCAGTGTCACAAATCTGAAGTAATATGGCCCAATCTGTTGGAGAACAGAAAGGAGGAACCTCTGCCTTTCACATCTAATGGGTTTTGAGAAGGTGACCACAACAGATGAGGTGAGCGCTCCACGCATAATTCCCCAGCATGTGTCCTGTTTCCTATTGACATTTGTTGACTGTATGGACTGTTTCAAGTTGCCGGTATGTCACATGTACCACTTTTTACCAGTAACAATCTGTCAAACTTAGATCAAATAAGCATCACGTGACATACCAAAATTAATGTTTCTCTTGACTAAATCTCACTCTTTGTGGTCAATTTAGTAATTTTCACGTGGACAGATATTTTACTTAAGGCTTTTATCTCACCTTTACAGCACGTTAAACGTGGCCACAATTAACTTAGGTTATCATGCCCTCTCGTGGTCTGTCAATGAATACTGCCAACGCAGAGGAAGCATTAGGTCTATAATATAAAACCACACCGACGGAGAAAAGGGAGGAGAACATGTGTTTTGACTTAAATAGATAAAATCATAGAATACGTAGAAGTTAGTTATTCTTTGTCTCATATGTGTTGTCTGTCATTCGCAGCATCGTGACACCATGCACGTCTGGGCATGTGTAAATGTACTTAGCGAGCAATTAAGGTGATTCTGGTGACATTTACTTATCTCAACATATCAACACAATTATTGTAGTGGCTTGTCTTTCAGGCATAAAATATTGAACATACACTTGTTTCACGTGCACTTGGATGCAACGGACAATGAAATGGAAACTAATACTGGAATATACACTGAAATATTTGGTTGCCTAAATATCGAAAACAGTGTTTTTCTATCGAACGGAACTACACACCGTTAGGCTACTTTCGATTTTCAAATCCACACCCCTCTGATGACGCAATCATTTCCTACGTTGGACATTTTGTATTTGGTGGCGGACTGTAGATGAAAACAGCCGACGCCTTTTATAAGTGTAAAAACAACGGACTTGAACCAGACAAGGGTGAGTGAATGCCATCGCCGACCCATAGAGACATTACTATTTAATGCGGTCTTAACATTTATATATTTCTAATGAAATGGGTGGATTATATTTGACATGGCGGTGGGAAAAAGGAAGTAGAGTTTATTCGCTAAAACATATTTGTGATCATTTATCTGTTAGAACTTTATTGGGTAGCATAATTACACCGTTTTATAAAACTAAATTATAATACAGTTATAATACATGTAAAATGTATTACCTGTTACATTTAAGATAAGATAAGACATTATATGCAACTGCAGGAAGTTGGCGTAAAGTAAGCTGTCCTGTTTCCTTCACATACAGAAGGTGAAATCGTGAATTGAGAATAAGGCCTATATCCTGTTCACAACGTTTTTGTCACTGTTTTGATGGTCAGGTTTTTTCTGGAGCCTTATGAGGTTGAAACTTTTCATAATTTGTCTCGACTTAACTTACTGTACGTAGTGCTGAATCTGACGGGGCAATTGGCTTATCAACACTCACTTTTGGCCTCTAGTAAAACAAATCTTATAGAATGTACATAATTTCTTATACAATTCTATAGGAATTTGTTTACAAAATTCCATAAAAATGGTAATAGAAACCAATAGAATTGTATTAGATGCTATCATAGTATTTTGGATTACAGAAGCTCGTTTTTGAGTTTTCCAGAATGTATCAAAATCCCATATAGATCAATGCATACCTGAAATGGATTGTAATGTATCAGATGATTGCTGTATTTAAATATTTTTGCAATATACTTGCACATGTTTCTTTTCAATATCTTATTAGAAATCCTCTCACACATATTATTAACTTATAATTATATAAATTTGATTAACATATATCAAGTATTTTTTCATACATGAATACATATCAGTTGTTTAAATACTACAGTCTGGTTTCACAAATGCCTATGTATAGTATATTTTATATATTTCCCAAAATAATAATAATAACTAAAACAAATATTACCCTTAAATTTGACAATTTGGTCTTATTCAAGACATTTTTTAATTGCTACATTTTGACTTCGTGATCTACAAATAATCCTAATTTGTTAGTTATAAATATTTGTTTATAAATGAGTGTTGGTTTCTGGTCAATTGCATAATCTTTTGGGTGCAATGTTTGAAAAAGTGCATTATGCCTGATATCCACCAGATCCCTGGAAGCATTTTTTTGCCAGATCTCTAGTTTGTTTTTTATGGTATTGATCATACTTTGCAAGGCCTTAGAATGGGTCAAATCGAGAAAAGCAGCAAGATGCTTTCTCTTGTTTCCCTGCACTATTTGACCATGTTTATACTGGGACATCTTTGTGATTATAAACTTAATGGGTTGAATCCTTAATTCTGATTGGCTAATAGTATATGTAAGCAATAAGGAAGTGGGTGGGAGGTATATGGTTAATGTACCTCGGCTAACAGTTGTTCTTAGGCACAATGCTTTATGAATTGCTGGACACCGTGGTATATTGGCAACATGTCACAAACCTATTAGATGCCTTATTGCTATTATAAAATGGTTACCAACACAATAAGTGCAGTTAAAAGTGACCGTAGTATACAGTTTCATATACCATGGCTGTCACCCAATTAGCATCCAGGATTCAAACCACATGTTACGACATTACTTTAACTTAGTAGCAACACAAAAGACATATAGGATTCCAAGACATGACAGAAAATCCTGTAGGTCTTTTCTATTTGTCTGTGTACAGTATGGTTCCTCTTTCAACTAAGCCATAGACCTTTGCAGGTGATACCAATCAAATATAGACTAGATATGTTCTTTATTGGGCATTTCACCATTGCACAGCTACTTAACGCACAAATTACCAATGTTAGCAATGATACATGTTGTGAAAACACAACATTTCCTCAACCCAATCTATCACAAGTCCATTATAATTTTGTGGTAGAATCTACTTTCTCTGTATCGGCTTGGTGATAAAATATCACAAGTTCTAGAATTTGTAGCAAACGTAAATAGTGCCTCTCTAGCAAATTGGCTATCAGAGAATCAACAGACGGGATGGGTAAATGTCACATTCGTGACATGCCAATTGACTATTTCATTTTGACTAGAAACCTTGTGCCTTTTTTCTGTTGCCTTGTGGATTACATAATATACTTATGTTTTGGCATCCTTCATGAAAGTGAGCAAAAGTGTCAAAAATAAACAACAAAAATACTGAGTCATATTTTGGGTTTAAACATAAGAGGGAGACATACTTATGATAATGTCTCAAACACAAAACACTTTATTGAGTGGTAGGTTTTGCTGAAAAAAGATATTAAAAAAATATTTTAAATGAAACGGAATAAACTGGTGTCTGTTAAGAAATTCTATACTTTTTGTTGGTCTCAGTCTCAAAGATTTGCATGAAGACAGCTGAAAATAATTCAGCTATTATTATATTTTTGGGGAGTTTTTCAAAAAAAAAAAGAAAAGATTTTTACGTTAGTTTCTTGACTGAGATGTTGTGATTTAGGGCTGGTTTATGTTACGCTACATTTTTCGAGATATATGCTTAGAAGATTCAAGACGATTGTCTTTGTTTTGTAAACTTGCAGATATTGATAGCTCGAGACGCCACTTTTCCAAGTTAGCGTGCACCACATTGTCGATAGAGCCCCCCCAAAGTTTTGCAAAGGTGAAGATAGTTCTGTCTGAACTGTCTGATCTGTTTCTGCGCAATGCGCACGCATATCGCTTGGTTTTCCAGCGACTGACTGCCACAATCCTGTGAGGTATGTCTCAAACATGCCAGTGTACATGTAAGTGCTATGGAAATGATTATACAAAGATAAGTCTATCTCTATTGTATGGTCAACATACCCTAAGGCGCAATTTGTACGTATTATAAGGTATAGGTACTTTACCTGTCATTCATTAAGATACAGCACACTCTCGAACACAGCGTAGGTGTCATTTCTATAATAGAAATACAATTAATACAACAGTAGACCTATTGCTTCAGACCCCCTTCATTTTACTGGTAATGGTATGCTATTGCCAGTTCAATAAAACATCAAATTATACTGGTAGGATGGCCACTGGTTTGCGCTTTGTCAAATGTGTATGTATATCATATTATCTATCTTTATATGATTCAATATGCTTGCTGTGGAACATTTAATGTTTATTGAAGAAAAGAAAGGTATTCAAACTTATGTCAACATTCAAGTCGTCTTTAAAAATTACATTAAAAAAAAAAAAAAAGTTTTTCAACCAACATTATACACCCAGTGACCAGACGTGAACCTGATGAAATAATAAGGAGAGGATCTCTCTTGGTGTTTTGGTATCCCCAACATTAACAGGTGTGCATGTTTTTCTGGTGTGAGAATGATATGTTTCTATGCACACTGGCAGCAGGCAACTATCTTGGGTGCCTTCGCCCCCTCTGATTCCCTGGCTCACCCACTCAGTGAGACATTCATTTTGGATTCCCATGAGTTGCTTATAGACACTGAATGAATGCCTCAAACGTCAGTGCTTTGTAAGGGACTGCGGGCCCCAGAAGTACTGGCAGGTATCCAGGGATGGCGTGGGTGTACTGGTGTTAATTTAGCTAGGTCCAGCAGGAGATGGAGCCCTAGGCTGCCCTTACTCAAGCCTCTGGTATTCCGCTAATCTGAGTGGGTGTGTAATGAGTCAGTGGTCATTGTGTGGGTGTCTTTTTGTAGCTGTCCTAAATCTTACAGCAGTTCCATCTGCAGCACTTCCTTTCTCTACTTGTTCCTTATTTTATTGAGGCATACATTCCCACAGAATGGGCATACATTCACTCCCACAGAACAGGCATACATTGATTCCCACAGAACGGGCATACATTCACTCCCACAGAATGGGCATACTTTCACTCCCACAGAATGGGCATACTTTCACTCCCACAGAATGGGCATACTTTCACTCCCACAGAACGGGCATACATTCACTCCCACAGAATGGGCATACATTCACTCCCACAGAATGGGCATACCTTCACTCCAATAGAATGGGCATACATTTACTCCCACAGAATGGGCATACATTCACTCACACAGAATGGGCATACCTTCACTCAAACAGAACGGGCATACATTCACTCACACAGAATGGGCATACATTCACTCAAACAGAATGGGCATACATTCACTCACACAGAATGGACATACATTCACTCACACAGAACAGGGATACATTCACTCACACAGAATGGGCATACATTCACTCAAACAGAATGGGCATACATTCACTCACACAGAACGGGCATACATTCCCTCACACAATGGGCATAAATTCACTCACACAGAACGGGCATACATTCCCTCACACAGAACGGGGATATATTCACTCACACAGAACGGGCATACATTCCCTCACACAGAACGGGGATACAATCACTCACACAGAACGGGCATACATTCACTCACACAGAACGGCATACATTCACTCACACAGAACGGGCATACATTCACTCACACAGAACGGGCATACATTCACTCACACAGAACGGGCATACATTCACTCCCACAGAATGGGCATACATTCCCTCACACAGAACGGGCATACATTCCCTCACACAGAACGGGCATACATTCACTCACACAGAACGGGCATACATCCACTCCCACAGAATGGGCATATATTCCCTCACACAGAACGGGGATACATTCACTCCCACAGAATGGACATACATTCACTCCCACAGAATGGGCATACATTCACTCCCACAGAACGGGCATAAATTCACTCCCGCTGCATGTTTTCGATCCCCTTTTCATTTGTCCCACTCCTGCTGCTGTTCGCCACCTCTCTACTCACTGAGTTCCTGGCTCATGTTTTTCTGATAGGGAGTCAAGCCATACAGATTCAAACCAAATAAGAAACTGGCAGGCGCAAGGCTTGAATGCTGATTGGCTGAAAGCTGTGGTATATCAGGCCGTATACAATGGGTATCTCTGAAAATAACATATTAATGTGGTAGCCAGTTCATAATAGCAATAATGCACGCAGGGTTGTGTTATATTGGACATTTACAACAACTTCTCTGGCTGTTTAGCCAAGGTATGTAATACACGGGTTACACTGTTATTATAACACAACATATAGAAACAAAAACACAAAATGTGCACACAGTTTAGCGAATTCCTAGCGTAATCATGAAAGGATTCACTATTTGTATGCTGCATTGACGGGTCCTGATGGGCTACAACCCGTCATTGGCTCGTACAATGATCATAGTTTAAACTCTTTTAAGTTGTTTTGTTTGAACCATCAAATGATTGTCAGCTCACCACAGGATAGCAAACAATCCAATTCAGAATTGGATCAAACTATTATTTGGATGTACATTCAACATTGTAATACCAACCAAATAACAAGGGTAATTCATGATGTGATGGGCACCTTGTGTTCAGTCTGCACTTACTGTCGATCTCTGGCAGGCCTTTCCCAATACGGTCTTATAGTTTCTATGCAAATTACTGGTTTTGTTCCAAGTAATTTTGTGTTCCTCCATAAACAACAAAAGAGGAAACCTGAAAGGGAAGTGAGACTATCCAAAACCACACAAATTCTCACAAGCCAACCTTGTCCTTGAGAGTCAGTACAAATTGCTTTTATTCATTAAGAAGGAAAAACAGAACATGTTCAAAATAAACAAGAAACACAGAGGATATGAGGCTGTATGGGTATATGCTATTCAAAGTCATGATGTTTTGTGGAGTTGGCAGATGTGACCACTCTGGCCTGATAAGATCAAGTGCCTTAATAATGAATTTTAATTTGCTTGGTGTGTTTTAGGAATCTGACTTCAAAGCTTCTGTTTGTGGCCAAAGACTTTTACATAGCCTACTAAACAAGTTAAACTTTCTTTGAGGAATGAGTTTTAAATTGTTTACCTTGATGTTCTGGATCATAAATCAGCATGTAAAGAGGTAGCTTGGTTGCATTTGGGCTGTTGGGGGACTATCATTAAGGCAATGCAAAAGGTAGACTGGCTGAAAGAGAGAGAGAGAGAGAGAGAGAGAAAGAGAGACAGAGGGAGAGAGAGAGAGAGAGAGAGAGAGAAAACCCTGCTGCTGCAGGGAACAGAGGGAGGGGGGAATGAGAGGAAGTTAGTTGCATTTCCAGTAAGTCACCATCAACCAATCACAGCTCCTCACCCAGATTGGCAGAGGGCCAGCAGGATCAAGCGACACCAAGCAACCGAGGTACACAGAAGATTATAGAGAAGTAGAGCGGGAAGAGACCAACATCACAGACAGTGTGAGTAAGAACTGGCAAGAATTGATTGACTATTGACCCCAGTGGTGAACAGCAGCAGAGTAATTTACATCAGTTGAGGTTAGGGAAGAAAGGAATAAACAGGGACGACGGCACACCCGGCTGCATTTCAGACCTGCCGCCGGTAGGTCTATATTTTTCACTTTCAGGCTGTTTTTTCTGTCCTGTTCTTTGTCAGAGACACGTTGTTTGTTGGGGTGTGGCGTTGTGCTGCCGTGTTTTGGAAGAGGGGTGCGTGTGCACAGTGCTTGCTTTAGCTGGAAGTAATGATCTTGAATGAGAAACCTGGTGTGGCAGCTCAGTCTGGATGAACTAAAGTGCATGTTTGTTAGAGAGGACATAGAAAGACCCAGAGACAAGGAAGTGGAAGTGTGGTGGAGGGTGAAGCGAGACCGACAGGGACGTGGAATGGACAATTCAAAATCTTGTAAGGTGTCTGTGAGAGTTTTATTGTTTTTGACTGGTTGTATATGATTCGACATGACCTTAAGGCGTCGACAGGGTCACATGACCTGAGGGTGTCGTAGCCTAGCCTTAGTGAGCAGCGGCTGCCCTACCGACCTGTGCATTCGCCGGCGTATCTTCAGGCCTGCGTGGTCCTTGTCAGTCAGGAAGTGTACAGGGCAGTCTAATGAAGAGCCGTTTTCTGTGTGTTTAGAGGGGGAGGGAGAACTCTAAAGTCCTGTCAAGTGGACTGCTGCTGGGGCACTGATGCAACACGCAGCAACGCCACAGAGTTCTCCAGCTCTGGGCTTACATTGTACTGAAAGCCGGCCCCTGTCTAATCCCACCCCCTCTCCCCACTCCTCGAATTTCATGGTATCACATTTTTGTCCATGGCCTTAACTCAAGAGTTTGTGGTTTGGATATGCATCCTCTGAAGCGTATCCCGCCAAGCCAATCTGCTTCTTGTCACACTGCTCGCTCAATCAAGGTGTCAGCCTGTGCCCTGAACCAATGCACTTTGTGGACAATGCTGTTCTGGCATACAACCTGAATGCGTCTTTCAGGTGGTCCGTCCGCCTCAAGGAGTTGCTAGAGCGTGAAGTCCCACCCCTCAACCCAGACAATGCTGACCCGATTTGCACCACACTTTGCGTGCCTCCTGGTTTGCCGTGTCACAACTGTGCTGGAACGCAGTGCTTTAAACTGCTGCATCACTCTGTATTAATCCAGAGGCAAATTGCCTAGTAGTCAGAATACTGGGCCATCAAACAAAAAGTTGTTGGTTCAAATTCCCAATCCAATAGGATGAAAGATCTGGTATGCAAGACACTCTGGATAAGAGTCTATTTATCTGGATAATAGACATTCTATATCAATGTCTAACATTGTAAATATCTAATAGCAACAAACACGCTCAGATCAGAGAAGGGATTTCATGAAAGAAAAGCAATGTCAGATGCCTACCTACAAACAACAGGTGTACAGGGCCGGTCTATGATGCCGATACACACACATACATCATGCAAGGTCTGACTGAATAATCCAGCCCATTGTACCTTCCTGACAGTTTCTGTTTGCATTCCATTTCACATTGGTGTTCTCATAGATCTTGGCAGTTGCATTGTTTAGACTATTATTTGCCTCAATCACACACACACACACACACACACACATCACCCCTGCATTATTCTGAGGAACTGAGGCTGTCATTTCCTCCAAACATACCATGAATTAGTTAGTATAACACAACAGTACTTCCTGGTGTTCACTTAACAGTTGTAACTGTCAAAACAACGCTGTGATCGAGTTTCCTGTCCCATTCACTCACCGCAAAGGTTTCAGCGCAGAAGCACTGATCAAGTTTCTGTGTGTCAAACCTACTCCTCCATGTTTAAAAAGTGATATGTTTCACTTCAACTTTGGAATCATGCACAACACAAGGCAGAGATGAACAATGGCCTGATTGATTTGGTTTTAGCCACTAACAAAGCAGGCGATTGTTAAAATCTTAGCAGGTGCAAAGTTCAGTTGACATGAGAGAGGATCTTTTCTGAAGTTAATAAACTGTACTGTTGGTTTTGATTACCCACTCGCTGTCTCTGTAACCACAAGTTCTCCTCTAATCCCTGCTAATGGACAGGTGTGAGGATTGCTTAGTTCAGAAAGTTTGTTGTTGTTCAGATGAGCTTCAAACAAAGTGCTGTTGTCTGGGCTATACCAAACTGACTGTTTTAGACAACTGATATCCTAGTTATTGAACAGGATATTCCCATGGATTATTCCACGTATGTACTGGCTGTCCAGTGACATCATCTTCTGTTTTCTTCATTAGCTGGTGAGATGGCGGTGAGGCATCGGATCTTGAACTCGACCAGACCGTTCTCAGGGCCAGAACAGAAGGGGTCT
The DNA here is from genome assembly GCA_016801105.1 of Esox niger. Taxonomy (NCBI): domain Eukaryota; kingdom Metazoa; phylum Chordata; class Actinopteri; order Esociformes; family Esocidae; genus Esox; species Esox niger. Next base: position 15,894 of record JACXGJ010004101.1, on the reverse strand, counting down.
TTCCCAAGGTGCCCCAGCCCCGACGAGAGGATGGTTGATGACGAGGGGATGAAGTGCAACGTGGACATGATGGCGTGTTTTAAACCCGGGCTGTTCAATGCCCTAACTAAGGGAACGGCGGAACAAGTGGGCGTAGCGGGTCCACAGGACTACCAGAAGAATGCATACCTCATTGCCCAGGCAGAATGTGAGTACAACCTCGCTAGTTTTAATAGCATATACAAGCAGAGGTAGGCAGACGCTCACCAAGCTAACACACCTGTCCTGTCTGTTATTCTCCAGGTGAAACCTCAGACTCCCAGGAGTTCAGTCCTTCCTGCTCCGAACGCCCTTATGTCGCATCCCCCAACTTAATGAACAGGTTTAACATCACTTATCCCTTCATAACACACATCACCGTTATTCTCCCCCCCGGAGCTCTTTCGGTCTTTTTATCCTCACCGGTGATTAATCGGTGTCGTTGCGGTGTTGTGTCATGACGGTAGTGCTGTATTCACACAGACATGGTTGCCGCGGCTACACCAGTGCTTCCTCGGACCAGAACAACGTGGCCTCGTCCACCGCCGCCTCCGACCAGGACAAAGCAGGCTCCCGCGCCCCCCGTCAGCCCAGGAGGAAGCCGAGGAAGAAACCGAAGCGGAAGGAGAAGAAGAACAATGCCCAGAGGGAAAGTCGGAAGCCAAAGCAGAGATGTAGAGTGCCTTCTGGTGTTCCTGAGCAGGAGAGTCAGAGTTGCAGTTCGTCTCAACTTATCCCGACCCATGTAAGACCCGCCTCCAGTTTATGTCCCGCCTCCAGTTTATGTCCCGCCTCCAGTTGAACTTCCTTTTGACTCATTCTGACAGTCCTTCTGACACGTCTGTGGCCCTAAAATCAAATCATCGCTGTTGCATGTAGTTGGAGCTTCTAACCGCAGTCGTTGTAGCACAAACGTTAGCGTTCCAGCAGGAGGAGGAATGGATTCAGAATACTCTATCCTTGAAGGCTCAGATAGACAGTGACAGTGATCGATGTCAGCATCATCGCCTAGTAGTGAATGCTGTTCCTTGGCCAACAGTCAAAGTGAATCTCTCTTTAATCTCACTGTTAATCCGTCTTTTCCCCTTTGCCCATAGGAGGACTCTTTAGAGAGCCCAAACTGCAACACATCCTGCAGCATCCAGATATTGGACACACAGGACAAAGGATGCTCCTTTTACCCACTCCAGGACTATAACAGGGGCCCCAGTCTTCCCCCCCGAGGCTGGGGCCCCCAGGTGTTCAGCCCCCCCTCCAACCACCCCGCCTATGGGCAGGAGAGTGACTCGGACTCCCCTGTCAGTAGTGTAGGAGACTGTACCCTGGCCCTGGCGGGGCTCAGGGGCAGTGTCAGCCAGGGGGACCGATGCTACGCAGGTCCCTTCTGCAAAGATGTAGAGAGGGACGTGAGGGAGCAGGAGGAGGACGAGGGAGAAACATCAGGAACGGACGTCAATGAGGGCCTGATCTTTAATGAGGTAATGTTTCGGACTACAAGAGTCATTTGCAAAGATGGTTGTTTGTTTGTCCTGATCCACCCAATTACTGTTGTTCCCTTTTCATTTCTGTTTAGAGCATAGAGCCTGTGAATTATGAGTACAGGGAGGGAAGGGAATACACCCTCTGCCAGTCTATCAAGTCTGGGTCATACGGGGAAGTCTACAGTGTGAGAGACAACAGAACGCAGTTCAAATTTGCTGCCAAAAAGGTACAAGAGCACCAACAAGGGTAGAAGGTCACGGACGACTGGTGTCAACTGTCGCTGGTGATCACTGACCGTCTTTCTCCTCGCAGATTCCCCTGGAGAGTTTCATCAGTGAGGAGGTGGGCACGTGGAGTGCCCTGAAGTCTCCTCGTGTGGTGGATCTCTTCGGAGTGGTCAGAGAGGGACCTTACGCCATCCTCTTCATGGACCTGAAAGCTGGTGAGCGACACAAAATGGTTCCTTGATCTCGGGCAGCGTCCCAGGCATCTCTTTTACCGGGGCGGTGTAAGCTGTCAGCTGTCACCCACTGACACCCACCCCCATCTCACCCTCTCGTCAACGACTCTAGGCTCTGTGGGCCAGCTTATTAAAGACAGCGGACGGCTGGCTGAGGACCTGGCTCTGCACTACCACCATCAGGTGCTGGGGGCGCTGGAGCATCTGCTGAGGAGACGGGTGCTGCATCTGGACATAAAGGGTACGCCAGGACATGTGACACTGAAAATGGCATGTCAGCTGGACTACAGCTGAATGTCGACAAAAAGTCTGGACACGCACACACACACACACACCCACACACACACACACTGACTCCGGGGGGGACACTGGAGCAAGAGAAAAATCGAAGCATCCAAACGATTAGTATTTTGTCCCCTGGAAGGGTCAGTTCTTTTAAGTGCTTATGCAGTTGTTATGTGGAACACTGGAGTCACAGATCCTGTCTTGATCTCAAGCACCTGTGTTGTAAAACCAGAGCACCACAGGCTCCGAACACGCCAAGCCGGGAATTTCCCACAGTGTGACTCACCGCGGGTCTGTATCCAGGGCGCATGCGTTCACCAGCCGGCGCGTGAGAACGAGCAAAGTACGTGTGCTGTAACTGCTTGGCTCTGTGCTCAGACGCCCCCTGGTGTCAGATGGGTCACATTACAGGTAGCGATAGACCGACAAGACTGACCAGGGAGGCATTACCAGGGACATGCTGTCTGTCCATTGTACAATGCCCGCATTCATTGCACCCTTTGTTTTTGTGACAGACGTGACTTGCTACCTGGCCCACCGCTCCTTCAGATCAATATGTCTATAGCTCACCTAGGGCCGATGAACCAACATGAACAAAATCTAGCTCATAGTCACAGATTAACATTCCTTACTGTCTGTGTGCCGCAGCGGACAATGTGTTGCTGTCAGAGGATGGGAAGGACACCTTTCTGTGTGACTTCGGACACTCCGAGAGAATGGACAGCCATGGACAGAGCCTCAGGGCATCCCGGGGAGGTAGCGAATCATCCACTCACCTACCTCGCAGGAACTTAAAACGGCAAGAACCCGAGTGTGGAACCCGACTGTCGCGTCTTAACGTGTTGTGTGTGTGTGTGTGCAGAACTGAAGGGGACTGAGACTCACATGGCTCCGGAGATTGTGAAAGGGGAAGTCCGTGGAGCCAAAGCAGACGTGTGGAGCAGCTGCTGCATGTTACTGCACATGCTCAATGGTTGCCAGCCCTGGACACGATACTATTCCCGCCCACTCTACCTCAAGGTAACACAACAAGGCTCTCTGTATAACCTGTTAAACTGTCAAGGCTCCCGGGCAGTATTGGCGGGGCACTGATTAGACAGTCTTTACGCTGTGAAGTGATCGTTTGTGTTTCCGCGGTTACAGATAGCCAATGAGCCGCCGCCTCTAAGAGAGATCCCACCCGACTGCAGTCCCTTCACAGCCAATGTCATTAAGGCAGGACTACAGAAGGAGCCCAAAGAAAGGGCCTCTGCTTCCGAGCTCAAGGGAAAAGTAGCCAGAGCCCTGAGAGAAGGTAAGGGAATCGCACTGCCTCTGTTTTACGTCCGTTTAGTCTCAAATGTTACTACTGTGTTATGAATTACTGCATGCCTACTGTGTCTGCAGTGGGAGGACTCAGCAGCCCCGTCAGAGGGTGCTATAAGGAGCCCCTTCAGTTAGACAGCAGCCCCGGTCCAACCGGCCAACCCCAGTCGCCCTCCAGCTCACGTACCTGCTCCGAGGAGCACTGTGAGCTATGTCTGAAAACCATGAGTCCTGGGAGGAAGAGGAAAGAGCTGGAGCAGGAGGAGGAGGAAGAGAGTCATGAACTGGAAGTTGGAGTGAACGAGGAGAAAACCTCACCTCCAGGCTCATCTCTCTGTCTGCTGACACAACTCCCTGATTGTCAAAATCCCAAGATGGCTGACGTCAGCTCCACCATGTCTGAGCTTGAACTGCGCAAGTTGGAAAGAGGTGTGGGTCCTTAAATTTGAGTGTGTTTGTTTTCTGTCAGTAATTAAGGTGTCTCAGTCACAGATTTTACAACAACTTCATCCTTCCCGATCCTCTTGTCCTGTGTTTGTTTGCAGATTTCTACCTGACCAGTCTGTCTCAGCTGCACACACCTGAAACACAGGAGCAACTGTTGTCTTGTCTGAGCAGCAGTGACTGCTACTCCAACAGGGACTTATGGGACAGAAAGGTAACCCACCACACAGTACATTTCTGATGAATGCTATTATGTTCTCTCTAAGATAACATGGACAGACGTACGATGGGGAATGTGACGTGTCTCTGGGGAATGTTATTTGGGTCTCTTGGTCATTTTATCATTCCCAGTTCTTTCTTTTTTTTTACTGTCTTCCACCTGCCTGACTACAGGACTCTGGCCGTTGGTCCATCAGCCCAGGTGATGACCTCAGCTCCGGAGTGTTCTCCTGCAACAGCCAACCAGAAGGGCAGATTCTTAGTATGGACTGGCTGGGCCAACACACCCACCTGTCTCCACCTCAGTGCTTTCAGGGTGAGTTACGTCGTAATATCTGACCAATTACATCATCTTGTTTGGATAGAGAATCATGTCACTTTGTATCTAATTGAAGATACTCCTTTCTCAATCATGCTGAATAGGCTTGTGTAGTGTTTTCATGTTGTCTGTTCTTTTGCTCTATGATTGGTTCAGGGGTGGATGTCAGCATCACTGGTGTTAACGGGCAGAGCATCCAGATCCGAGAGAAACGCAGGGTGAAGGTGGGCCACATCGCCACAGGGATCAGTGACCAGGTGAACGAGAGCTCATACCACCGCCGTCCGATAACCAGTCACACAAATTCACATTTATGTTTTGGCTCTTGTTCTTCTCAAAGGCAGCTGGACTCAGCTCTTAATTTTTTTTTACAGACTCTGGATACATTTATGCCCACATACATTTATTAATTATTACAATTTGTACTCTTGAGATATTCACCTGGCACAGCCAGAAGATGACTGGCCACCCCTCAGAGCCGTGTTCCTCTCTAAGTTTCTTCCAAAGTTTGCCTTTTGGGAGCTTTTCTTAGCCACTGTGCATCAACCCTATTGTTACATGCTCTTTGCGGTTTCAGACTGGGTGTTTTGTAAAATCACATTGTGACAACTGCTGAAATTGATTTGATTGATTATTGAATAATGACCCCTAACCCCTGTTGATGCGTCTCTCTTCCTTAGATCTCAGAAAGAGCGTTTACTATGGAGACTCAGGAGGGAGAGCCAGTTGCTCATGATGAGGAGGTGCAGGAATCTGGCCTCCTGCTCCGCTGTGTCCTTGCTCCTGACTACAGTGAAGCATGGAGGTGGAGGGTCAAAGGTGGCATACTAGAGACACGCGACTAAGTTGTCAATGCCCCTCACTCCTCATTTATCAATCATGCATAAGGACACTTCTGTGTGGAAACCAGAAGAGATCATTTCCACACCCTGAGATTCATCAATATGAACGTTGAGTATGTTTGTAAATGTATGCAAAGCCATGACCTTGTCACACAGTGCCAAGTGGTGGAATAAGGAACCTGTTTGTCAAATGTAGCCTAATTAATTATGTTTAAATGGGTAAGATATTGTTGTTGTAATAATTAAAGAATCAATTTCTTTCATTGTGCTTCTGCTGTGAATTCATGCAACATTTCTTAGATTGTAATAATGGGAAATCAAAATGGAGATATTGCTCTGACAGCTTCCTTAAGGAGATCAAGTTTTCACAGACCGATGGAACCTTTTTTACAACACATAGCCCCAAAACAGCCCAACATTATAGTGACAGGATTTCTGTGGGTTCTTAAACCCATTTTAATAAGGCACAGGTGCCATTCCCATCCTGTCCAATAAGGTTTTTGGCAAATTACACTTTGTTTCAAGAAGACCTTGCCAATCAGTCTAGCATCTTAAAATCCCATACAATCCAGCTCATTTATGCCTGCATGTCAGCCAACAGACTTTCACCAATGGGTTCCTGAAAACCATAGTGATAAATAAAGAGCAACCAGATCACCATAAGCACACCATCCCATGAGTTCAGCTGCCAGCTGTGAGCAGAATAGTCTAGAACTGCTCTGGCTTTCAGCAACCAATGCACTTCACATCAGTCCCCTTACAAACTGGTAACTGATGGGCCTCACTATACTTTACACAGAACGTAAGCATCTCCCTTGCCTCTAGATAGACGCATACAGTGCCCTCCACTTATTTCTACCTTTGTAAATATTTAGCAAAATGGCTATGAAAGAATTGCCTTTGCTCTTCATCCTCTTCGTCTTTCAGAATATTAACAATATTAACCTTGAAAATAAAAAAATACATAAAAAATTATATTATCATATCCTGTCCTAGTTATTGGCACCCTTTCATTCAATAATTTGTACAACCTCCCTTTCCCAAGATACCAGCTCTGAGTCTTCTCCTGTAATGCATAATGAGGTTGGAGAACACATAGCAAGGAATCCAAAACCAACCCTCCATAATTCTGATTCTGAGACCCACACTTCCATGTGGACTCTTCATCTCATCCCATGAGTATTCGATGGGGTGAAGCCCAGTGGACTAAGATGGCTTTGGCAAAACCTTGACTCTGTGGTCAGTGAAATATTTTTGGGGTGTTGACTTTGAGGTGCGATTTGGATCATTGTCCTGCTGGAATATCTAACCACAGCCCAGTTCACACTTCCTGGCACATCAGTTAAGTTTTGATTTAATATTTGCCAGTGCTTCATAGTGTCCATAACGCATACCCTATTGTAAGAAAAACTGTTTCAAAACATCAAAGATCCACCACCATACCTCATAGTACTTTTCTGCATGGCTATCGCCAAACCCATCTCTGGTGTTCGTTTCCAAGCAACTCTATCTTGGTCTCATCTGACCATAGCACCTGGTCCCACTGAAAGTTCCTGTAGCATTTGGCACTGTAGGCATTTGAGATTTTTGTTTGACGACAGAAAACAAGCCTGTTTCATGGCAACCTTCCAAAGCAATGTGTAGGTGTCCTCTGATGAGACTTTGTGACTACAAAACCCAACTAGCATCTGCAATTCTCCAGCCGCATTCTCTGAGATTCTTTGGCCACTCTAACCATCCTCCTTACTGTGCCTGTGGTCAATATAGCCACACGTCCTCTCCCAGGCAAAGTGTTAACATCCCCACTTGCTTTAGACTTCTTAATTATTACCCTAATAGTGGAAATTGTCATTGTCAACCTTCTAGCCATTTTTCTATAGACATTTCCTGATTCGTGCTACTCATTGACTTTTGGGCACACATGGCTAATGTATTCTCTGCTTTTCCCATAGTAATGGATGATTTGATTTTTAAGCCCACTTTGGTGAAGTATTGTTGCAGAATGCAGTCTTAGCTATGATGTCGTTTTTGTTCAGAGTTATACTGTGGGATCTCCCAGAGACATGTGTATTTAACCTGGCATCATGTGAAACACCTTAAGGGGGTGGATAATAATGAAAACAATTATTTTCTGTTTTGTATTTGTAATTAATTTAGAACACATCACAGGTGTCATTTTGAACTTCAACATTATGGAGTTCTGTTGATCAGTGCAAAATCAAAAATATATTTGTTTGTATAAAATGCAGATAAGTCCCAGATTTGGGGTTTACAAGAATTTGAAAGTACAATTCCTCTGTCCAATGGATCATCTACAAATGAAAAAAAGTCCAGACAACTGGCAATATATAAAAGGAAATGTTGTCCTACCAAATTCAGTCCAAGAGCCGACCAAAAGACACTTCTTGAAGGACCCCAGATTGACCTAAAGGGATCTATACACCACTCTTGCCACAATCACAGTTGAAATTCATGAGCCTACTCTCAGAAAGATACAGCATAAATTTGGCATAGATCGCCTCTGAAAAATTATCAGGACCCGTTTGACATTTGCTAGACAACACCTGGATCAAGACAATGTGCACTGGACAGTCAGAGATGGAGTTGTTCTGCCTCAATGCAAAACGGCAATTTGGTGATAACAAGACATTGCCTTTAAACAGAAAGACATTATTTATTTCCATTTGCTTTTCAATAGGAAAACCACAATCCATCATGGTTTCATTCACACCTGTATTTCCCAATATTGCAATCCATAAAAAGTTTTTTTATTTTATGTTCATATTACAACATAGAAAACAAGTGTCACTGCAAAAGATTGTTTTGGGGAAATACATTTTACAAAAGATATAGAAAAAGTGAAAGATTTTAACACAATATCAAAGCAATTTATAAGAAAGAAAGGACAAAGGCACTGACAACTTAAAAGAAATAAAAAGGTTCCTTATTTGTTTACACATTACCAAGGTGTATAAAAGAGCATATGATTGCAGAGGAAGGTGGTGTGGTTTAGTTTTAAATAGCCCACCTTAGAATACAGTACTTTGAACACTCTTGCTAAGAGAGGTAAACATGTGAGAGAAGCAGTGTTGTATCTCCGATACAAGGACTGAATGAACACACGGACACGTGCGCACGCATGCACACACACACACACACACACGCACGCACTCTACCACAACAATGATAGAGATGGATGGACAGATGTGTCAGATTGGAAAAAGGAGAGACTCAGTGAAAGAGAAGTGCAACAAACACATTGAAAGCAGGAGAATCTTAAACCTTACCAACAGACAGAAATATTACATTTCTTCATGACTTACTATACATAACCAATATAACGTCATGCAACCAATTGTTCGTTTGCAAAAAAATAAATTAACCAAAAAATGTGCCCTGGCTGAGTCTCTCCAAATCTGTCCATCCTTCTTTCCTGTGTGTGCCACCAGGGGATGCTCACATTTTCTACGGTTTAAGGGAACAGAGGTATGATAAACCTTGGCTGTGACACCCTCTCAGTCAGGGACCACGGAGGGGAGAATAGGAGTGGTTTATCAGGTCCCAAACCGTGCGTTTCTCCCATTTAGCTTTACATCATCACGCCTCAATTTCCCAGTCGAAGTCCCTGGCTCTTCATCCTTTGCTCTCCTCCTCCTCCTCACATCTTACGGATCACCAGCACAGTGGTTAGAACTCCGGCCAGGAACACCCCGACAGTCTGCCAGGTGGGAGTGCCAAAATAGGAACGAATGCCCTCCTAGGAATTGGGATGAGAGAAAAGCCATTGTCACCCTGCCATCATTATCGCCACATCGTTTCAAAAAGACAGAAAAACCCTGCACGAAACATTTGGATAACTGTGGGGAAACTTTATTCCTTACCCAGCCACCCTGCTCCCTGATCCAGTTGATCACATGATCCCGCAGATAGTCTGTGGCCCAGCTGATAATGGTTCTGATGATGTCAGGAATCTTGGTCAACAGAGCCTAAGGAACAACGGTTGCATTTACATGTCAAGGCCTGTGCCCCGGGGTGACACCTTTCAGCAAAAGCACACGGCTTTCCACGTTCCGGACGAATACAATAAGAAAATGGATATAATATCTAGGTAATCGGTACTATCCCTGAGGGGCCGTTTGTTGCACAGCAGGCAATACATTCAACCACCATTACAATCAACACCCCAAACAACACCCGACAAAAAACATAGAATTACTATTATTCACAAGCAGGGACAATAGCAGCAGGGACAAAATCATTGTGAAATCTGTTGGTCTGACATCTTGGTAAATAATACCTGTAACCAGATGGGAGCAACATGAACTTAATGAACAGGGGCTGACTAGGGGCAGCAAGGATTGACTGGGCCTTCTTTGTGGCTCTGACATTGTACAGTTGGTAGAGATCATTTAGATTTATGCCTGCAATTGTACTGCACAATTTAACAATTCCATCAAACCTATTTTTGGTTTGTCAAGGACAGTGACCCAAACCAGCAGTTAAAAGAGAAGGTTTAAAAAGACTCAATAAAAACAAACATTTTCATAATGTCTTTACAAACAACATAAAAAGGGTCAAGGAACATCGGCAGACATAAGTTGAGGAGCTAATGAAATGAACATATAGGTACATTCATTCAAAAGGCACACAGTGCCATACTCAATGTCCTGAAGAAAACGGGGAAGGGTTTAGATATGGTTTCAAAATACACCATATGTCCAAATGAAGACACCCCTACTAATTGCTAATTGCTCACAGGTGCATAAAATTTAGCACATGAAAATTAAAAATCACCATAGACAAACATTGGCAGTACAATGGGTCATACTGAAGAGCTCAGTGTTTTTTGTGGCACGGTCATAGAATGCCACCTTTGCCACAAGCCAGTTTGTGAAATGTCTGCCCCGGTGAACCATAAGTACTATAATTGTAAAGTGGAAGTGTCCAGTAGCAACAACAGCCCAGCCACAAAGTGGTGGACCGCGCAGAGCAGCTCAGCTGAGTACCAAAGCAGAGCGTGTAAAAGTCTCCTAGAATTAGTTGCATAACACGCCACAGTTCCAAACTGCCTCTGGAAGCAACATCATCACAAGAACTGCACGTTGGGAGATTCACAAACAGGGTTTCCCTGGCCGAGCAGATGTATGTAAGCCTCACATCATGCGCGATGCAGCAGGAGTGGTGTAAAGCACGGTGCCACTGGACTCTGGAGCAGCGGAAACATGTTCATAAGAGCGATGAATCACACCTCACTATCTGACATCATGATGTACGAATCTGGGCGTGGCAGATGCCAGGAAAACACTACCTACCGGGAATGCTTACTGCTTCCCCATAAATGCTCATTTTGCTGAACGGAGACAAATTCCCACAGATAATCCAAAATCTTGTACAAAGCCTTCCCTGAAAAGTGGCGTTGTTATAGCTGCTAATGAATTTTTTTTTACTTTTATCTGGGTCAGCAGGGCTAGGTAACTGATAACACCCAATCTATCAAGTTTGTTCATAAATGGTCAGATTCCAGTAGCAAGAGAGACAATCTGTTACTAATTGCATGTTCTGGGCAATGTCTTCCATCTGGTTCTACACTCAATGTTTGTCATTTTATTTGCTGCTCCTAACAAGACACTGTCCAAGCTGCATGTGGAAATGAAGGTGTGTTGTCTCATGAAAGACATACATTCAATTCCTATGCCTAATAAGAGCCCAATGTGTTTCATCAAGTTCTGATCCCACAACAGTTGAAAAGCACCAAGATTTATGACACTTTTGATTAGACTACAATGTGCACAGGCTCTTATCTAAACACAATAGTCTAATGTGTTTTTGGTACTCAGATTTATTAAAGAGACATTGAACAGTGTGCCTAGCCATTACATTTTTTATATTGTAACTTCTCTTCACATGCAAACTTCTAAAAGACCCCATTATACCATTACTACCCTAGAATCAATACTTATATTCACATTATTATTTTATTTCTAAAGCAATCACTTGAAGTTCAACAGAATTTACCATGTTATCTTTTATATACATACCAATTAATATTGTATCAAAAGTATTCAGGAGTATACTGTGATCTAATTCTTGCCACAGCCCGGCCTTACCTCAAAGTCAGTACAATTCTACAGTATTGTGCAAAACTGACTCTGAATTTAGCACTTCCTCTCCATTTCACTTGTCTGTGTCTCTCCCAAGTCTAAACAACGCTTGTTGCAAACATGTTTTTGCCTCTTGTGGGTGAGTCAGGGCCAAGATCAGACAAGATGTGCAGGGCACAGGTTGGTGGGGGAGATAAGCAAATATGAACACATTACAGAGAAGTGTTGAATATTGTTGCCAGGCAGGAACTGTTGGCCACGCCTACTCCTTCACATAAGACAGACTTTTTCTTAGATTGAGAAGACAGCACCATCCGTCACACTGCATGCAACCCAACAGACACACTGACGCCACAGCATCTGACTTTCAGTTTCATTAACGTTCTGACGTCAATCACTACAGACAATTCTGAAAATGTAACAAATAACCAAGTGAATGTTACGCACACGTCGTTTTCTAACAACACCAATCCGACCAAAATGTCATTGTCGCCGTTTACTCGTAAGTGTTAATTTATAATGTCACAATAGACGTGTCTCAAACCCTCTCATTACACAATCAAAAAATAAAATGATTGTATATGCTTTATTGAGAAAGCAATAAATCACATTTATTAAAATATACCCACTGTAAAGGCTAGCTAAACAGCACAGGCAACTAACAATGGACCTCTGATTTAAATGTGACCTGCTTGAACATGAATAAGGATTTCCCAAAACGTCCACAGTACAGTTACATATCAAACACTATTATTTACCAAACAATGAATCCATTGATTGAGATCAGAGGCACTTCCTTAGTCTAAAGTAGGACAAGAGGCAAATAACATAACAGAAATAAAGTCATATCCCGGCTAAACTCACCTTGATGACCAGACGGCAGGCAAAGTAGAAGAGGGCCACTACCCTGCCCCAGTTAAACTTGCCATCAGAGAAGATTTCACAGGCCACTTTCATGAAAACCTCCTGGCAGGGCTGGAGTGCAGTGTCATTTATCATCCTGAAAGAATAAAAAAACATGTTGCTTTGAGTACTGAATGTCAACTTTGGTGGTCAAATCAAAGGGACTTACCAATGAACAGATTTAGAGACATTTAAGATACCTTTGCAGCTGCGCATTGCCATCAAGCTCGTCGCCAATCTGCTGCAGACACTGAGCCAGCTTCTTATGGTTGGGGTCACACAGCTCACTCCCGCCCAACTGGGTCCGTGTCACTGACAACTGAGTACTGCCGTCACCATGACGACAAACCCGCTCATAGATGAAACTGCAAAGATTTGGTTAGGGTCACAGGTCAACAAATATGCTAGTATACGGGATACCAATTGACCAGAATATAACGTTCAGGAGTACTGTATACTCACTCGGTCAGTAATGTTTTTCCCAGTTCTAGAATTTGATCAGTTCCATTACCTGAGAACACAGAGCAGCAACACTATAAGACTAGAACATGAACCGAAGGCAGATATAGGCCCTTTATTGTCCATTAATGACCGTATGTATAGGAACAGTGGGGACACTTTTGATAAAAGCACACAATACTTGGATCTGAATGTTGACATGCATCGCTTGCAGTACAGTTTTGGAAGTATATGGGATGTACAAATCTATTTCACAAGCAAAACAACTATTTTGTTAAAACAGACAGTTACAACACATTTTTATAGAGAAACGGCTCCAACGTGAATCAAACTAATGCTACCATCCGGTCATATATAAACCAACCATGGATTCCATGTTGTCTCACTTCTCATAAACAGAAAATACTGTCCATGTGTTCGAAAAAGCGTTACGCCATTCATCATTGTGGTGATTACTGAAGGTACTGGACATAAATACAGCGTTGAGATTATCTTTTCATGGACAGAGCCACGTTTGCAAAAATGTTGGGACCTGTGTAAAATGTGCCAATCATTTAAAACCTATTTTAAACAGAAAATAGTACAAAGACAAAATATGAAATGTTGAAGCTGGGAAATGTTACTGTTTTTTTGAAAAATGGATGGAACAACTCAAAATTAATTAGGTTCATTGGTAACAGGTCAGTAACATGATTGGGTATAAAAAGAGCATCCCAGAGAAAATGGGTCTGTCAAAAGTAAAGATGGGAAGAGGTTTACCACCCTGTGAAAGACTGCATAACCTATGGTACATAATACTATTAAAAGATTCAGAGAATCCAGAGAAATCTCTGTACACTAGGGGACAAGGCCGACAACCAATATTGGATGGCCCTGACCTTCAGGCCCTCACACGGGCACTGCATTAAAATCAGACATGATTCTGTAGTGGACATCGCTATAAAGGCTCAGGAACACTTCTGAAAACCATTGTCAGTGAACACAATACATCGCTCAATCTACAAAAGTTAAAACTCTACCATGCAAAGAAGAAACCATATATAAACAAGATCCAGAAATGCCGCTGCCTTCTCTGTGCCCAAGCTCATCTAAGATGGACTGAGGTGAAGTGGAAAACTGTCCTGTGGTCTGACAAATCTAAATTAGAAAATAGTTTTGGGAATCATGGACACCGCGTCTTCAAGGCGAGAGGAACGGGACCACCCGGCTTCTTATCAGTGCACAGCCATCATTCAAAAGCAATCATCCGTTATGGTATAGAGGTGCATTGGTGCACATGGCATGGGTGACTTGTACATCTGTGAAGGTACCATTAAGGCGGAAATATTTAAAAGCCTGCCTGCAATCGAGACCTGTCACCCAACTGAAAGCATTTGGCGCTTTATAAAATGAAAAGTACAACGAAGGACAACCGGAACTTTTGAGCAGCTGAAATCCTACAAAGCAAGTATTTGAATACATTTCACTGTCAAAACTACAACAATAGGTCTCCTTACTTTCCAAATTCCAGGTGATGCAACACAGTGGTAAACATGCCCCAGTCCCAACTTTTTATAAATATGTAGCTGGCATCAAATTCAAAATGGGCATATATTTTTCCAAAAACTATAATATTACACAGTGGCAACATTTGATAAGCTGTCTTTGTATCATTTTCAATTACATGTGGGGATACATGATTCGCAGATCATTGAATTCTGTTATTATTTGCATTTTACGCAGCGTCCCAAATGTTTTGGAAACGGGGTTGTACAATAGATATTGTGAGGTAGGAATACGCCTATTAAGATATAGCAAACACTGTCGGTTACTTGTAATATCGAAACCAACACGTTCTGTAATGCTGGACTAGCCATGTTCAGAAATGTGACAGCTATTCTGGGAAAAGTCGCCTAGCTAGCTACACGTCTATGGTTTTCTCGTGAACAGCAGTTCACTGTGCTATTACTCAAGTGATACAGTAATGTTAAAACGAAACCAATTTAACAGGCTCCTTTTAAGTTAACCTGTGTTAGTAACAGTTGGGATAACTTATTTGGCAGTCACATTTCGTGTACAATCCCAGTGGGACTGTGATTGTTGTCCTGAACTGTTCAAATATGTTTCGATCGAACAATCCAAGTTGGTGTTGGTCCGAAGTGAAACATACGGTGGCAATCGAGTGACTTCATTTACCTGATGCATAGCTTATAATATATTATAATTTGATAACGTTAGTAAGGTTAGCAAGCTGTGACACGTTTCCCCGATGGATCAGTTACATAACAATGATCAAACATATAGCCAACTACAATGGCTAATCTGCCTAGTTATACGTACGGACATGTTTAGAGAGGATGGGTGTTAGTTGGGTTAGCGGTTGTTGCTGTTAATTTAGCCGGCTTAGTTCGACAAAAAACAGTTCTCTAAATTCGTTATCAAGTAAGCTAATTCTTGACAATAGCTTTTCGTTCAGGGTCAAGACAATTAAAAATGCCACGAATCCATATAGATTTTGTTTATAAATGTGTATTACCTGAGTCTGAATCGCCTCCTCCCGACGGCGCTGCCATCTTGCACTAAAATTTCCTCAATAAATCTGCTTCCGCTAGTCATGTGACATGTTTATGGCAACAGAGTTGTTGCCTCGCTTGGCTCCGGTTGGTTCTTTTTTGCTTTTAGAACCCCGGCTTTGAAGTTGTTCTATTTAGAAGATCTACAATACACGTCGAAGCAGATTTAGAATTTACTTAATAAAAAGTACACATGATAGAAAGTTAAATCTGTCAATAATAGCTATATTTAGTTTCCCAATTGACGTTTCAGTCTGGCACCAAAAGCGACATTTTCTTAAACGTCATATCCTGTACATTCTAACTTCTTTTCATCGCGCGCATGCTTAGTTCTCTTTACGACTCGGCAGGCAGTAAGGCGTTCCGTAACTGAAAATGCAATCTTCTGTGCTTCCGCAAATCATGCTTCAACCATAATGAAAAAGAAGGAAAGGCAATTGATGTAGATGAAACAAGTTCAATGCTACAGCAAAACATGTTTCAACAATCACAAAGAAGCAAAGTG
>JACXGJ010004100.1:18894-48264 GCA_016801105.1 Esox niger | reverse complement strand
TTAATTTAGCGTATGCACAACTCAAGAAAAAGGTTTGTTTGATCTGACCTGAAATACTGCTTTGGTTTAATCCAGTTACAGCCAAACAGGCGGAAGCTTTTTCTGAGGGACTTTTTAGCACCTTCGCCCATCTGAAAAGTCATGTCAGACTGTTGCTATAGATATCCTCCTCACCGAACCGGATTGGGAGCTGGAGAGAAGAAATAGAATGGGAGAAAAAGAGTTAGAGAGAGAAGAGAGGGGGTGGATCAGAGAACAGATGGAGAGAAAAAAGAGATCAGAAAGTGATTCATGTAATGGAATGATGTCAAAAGAGAATCTTCGTCTATCAGATAGGCAGAGGGGGAAGAAAAAATATGCTAGAGAACAAGCCTCCACCTGCCAGCCTATCAGAAGTGTTGTTTGGTCATGGACCAATCATCTCCATGAACTCTTCAACTGAATGAGCCCAGCACTTCTGGGCTTTGCCAATACAGGTGACGTTTTACCTCAGTTTCTATGGGTCATTTGTTGATTGCAACCATTCCCACATTTACACATTCAACATTAGATACTGTAGAACACAGCTTCGTCCTGTCAAGTTGCTTAGAAGATAGCCAGGAAAATCTCTGCATTGAGGAGGTTCAAATTAGTGGACGTGTGGACTCAGCAGGGTATGAGAAGCAGTCCATCAGGTCCCACAATGAACCTGAGACCCCAGGTGACGTATCTAAACAGTTGATCCTGTGAAAATGGAATTACGATTCATTAACCATCACAGCGTGCAACTTCTGAGAGAAACCTGAGGTTTTTTTTGTCTTGGCGAATACTTGGGGGAAAACTGGGGGAAATATATGCTTTCTAATTCATTTACTACATACAACAGTGCTTTTCAGCAAACAATATCGGACACTGGCACCGAGGGACGGTTCTTGGCACCATAGTCGGTAGCGTAGGGTCCATGACTGCTACGGGGAGGGCCCCCAAATCAAATAATAATGAATGCCCCCCAAAGCATTGAGCAGTCCATGTTTGCATCCCCTGACATCGGTTACCCCCTGACCTACCTACAGCATCTCAGTTAGAGCTTACAGAATGACCAAATGCCCGTTTAAAAAATGGCGTAACCGATGTGGCAAGCCTTTGCGTTTTTGTGAGGCCAATTGAACATACCAGGACTATGTATACCCCCAACACTCTTCATTTGTTTTGTGATAACCAGAACGTGACCTAGACAGCATTCTGCGCGCGTCTGCCATATTGACACGGCGGCTTGCTCATTAATCCACATCTAATTGTCCAGCACGAGCGAGCGTGGTGAAAGACCCGACACTCGCTGTTTCCCTTTGAAAACGGTAAATGATGCTTAAACTGCAGGATACGAAAACAACCATTATCATCACAGTGCAGCTGTCACATCTAATGTGATCGATCTGTGATCTCAGACAAAAAGACTGTCTATGAACGCGTTCATATAACCTACTCTAGATCATTTGGCTACTTCTGTTAACCCGGTTATAGAAAGATTTTAGAATATTAAACAATTAGCTGTTTCTTCTTGTTAACCATTCTTGCTAGTCAAATGAAAGCTTTAAATATCTCAAACATTGTAGATCTGTACGTCCCATGTGAGTTTCTTCCCATGTGGGAATGCTTTGTAGTTTTCATGACCCGTTTTACGTCAGACCGTCAAACATTGTGTTTTCATGGCAAAGCCTTGAGAATGATGCTATTTCACCGGAATGTAGTTCAAAATATATTAGGTGTCATTTCATATACTGTCATTCACGGTCATATTATTATTCAGTAATGCATAGTTTTTTCAGCATGATACAATGTATTATTTTGGATGGTGTGAAAGATGATGGTGTACAAGCACATTCCTCTGAAGCTGGGCTAGTCTTGGTGATTCTGAATGCTACTGCTATCCAACGAAATGTCTTTGCACCACTGGGCAATGGACATTTTTATTTAGTACATCTACATGAAAACAATGTAACTGAGTTGCTCAGTGCCACACACTATATCAAGGAATTGTTGTAGTTTTCTATGATACGATGTTATGTTTGTAACTTGATTGGGTTAATATGTATGACAGTGGCTTCTATAAGGTACAAATGTTCTCAAAACATTATGAACCGTTTAATGTAGTACAGGTTTTTGCAAATGCTTTTAAATCAGACAGCTCGGCAAAATGCTTCTATACCAGGCAGTTCTACATAAATGCATCTACATCAAGTAAAACAATATAAATACTTTCATTTGTAAGGTGCGGCTACACAAGTCCACAGAAACCAGATAATACTGACATTGCATAATGATGACAAACAAATACCACTGATTGCAGGGATTGATAAACCAAAAAATGCTATGCAAAAATACTTTCAAAAGTCATCTGAAGATTTCATATAAAACCCATTCTTCAATGAACAACGCTGAGGTAATGACTGGTAATAGAAGGAAGGAGAAATGTCCCTGTTTTTCATGTGACTAAGTTTTTTACCTCACTATACATGTTATTCTCATTCTAGGATTTGTCCTGAATAGGTCCACAAAAGTGGGAAAATACAGTTAGTTCCACCCTCAAGAAGGAAAAATCCACATGAATCATGACGTCTATGATGTCACAGAGTTAAGTACAGCACAGTGAAATACTGTACAGAAAAGTATTTTAAAGTACCGCAAAATACAGTGCTGTTTACTGTGCTGTACTATCAATCAATCAGATGTATTCTAAAAAGTAATAGGCTAGGAAAAACACACTAGTAGGATCAGAACCGAGGAAGAAACCTAGAGAGGAGACATGGTGGCCGGTCCTCTTCTTGTGTTGTCGGGTGAAGATTATAAGAGTACATGACTTTTTGATGCACATCAATATTTTTACCTGTTCAGATGACCAGAGAATTTTGGCAGGATCCAGATCAGCTGCACAACCAGGTGGACAAGACCAGGGAAAACCTGGTGGACAAGGACAGGGATGAAAAGGTGGACAAGGACCAGGATGACCAGATGGACAAGGACAGGGACGACGAGGTAGGCAAGTACAGAGACGACCAGGTGGGCAAGTACAGAGACAACCAGGTGGGCAAGTACAGAGACAACCAGGTGGACAAGGACAGGGATGACCAGGTGGCCAAGAACAGGGACAACCAGGGTGGGCAAGTACAGAGACAACCAGGTGGGCAAGTACAGAGACAACCAGGTGGACAAGGACAGGGATGACCAGGTGGCCAAGAACAGGGACAACCAGGGTGGGCAAGTACAGAGACAACCAGGTGGGCTAGGAGTTGTCAGGCCCGGAAGTCTTGAGGCATGGTCATAAGACTCCTGTCCTCCTAAGATTCAACAGGACACCAGAGAAATGAAAGGGTCAGTCTGTCAGACCGACCCTAGTCCCTTGGCACATAAACTAATGCAGAATAAATACTGGGGACCTGACATGGGAGAGGGGAATACAAGTATAATCCTACTCTAAACCCTAATTCCCACTTAACAGATGAGCCTTCTGTACACACTTAAAGGTTGAGACTAAATCTGTGTCTTTTACATTAATAGCCAGGTCATTCCACAATAAAGGAGATCTATGGGACACATCACTGGATTGACTTTGTTCATACATCACCAGTCCATCACCAACCACCAAACTCAGTAGCGATTCATCTGATGAGCTCCATGTTAACAGAAGCATGGCGTTTCAAGCAAAAGCTCTTGAAGGCTAGCTGACGATTAGCAAGTGATGGTCACTGCCTGCATAGCCTTCTTGCCGACCCGTCATGTCTGATTGCCTGAGTAGCGGTCCTCCCTCATTCGCTGAGGTGTGACAGATCATACCTCCTCTTCGCTAATTAAAGTTCTCATCTGGCAGTGGCCCCACCTTACTGACACTTGCTACTTCACACACACTGCTAGAAGTGTGAAGTAGAGGGCAGGCGGAAGGGAAAGCGGGGTCAGGGCAAGGTTAGACGCCAGCAGCTGAACAAAGGCAGATGAGTGGGCAGAGCTTGACGGCTCTAGTGCTTGGAGAGAGCAACAGCTGTCTTAGGGCTTATTTACATTAAGTTACATTTTTCGAGACGTATCGAAGAAGCCCCGAGACAGTAGATTATTTCGTTATGCAAACTTGCAGATACCAAAAGCTCGAGACGCCACCTTGCAAGGTTGCGTGCATCACATTTCTGACTGAGCCCCCAAGAGGTTTGCAAGTGTGAAGACAACTGTGTCTGTATGGACTTCCTGTGTAGTGCACATCCATATTGCTCCATTTTCCCTTGACTGGAGTGGTCAATCCTATCTGGCATGTTTCAGACATTCAAACGCTATGGCCATTTTATGAGAACTAAAATAAGTCTATCTAGTGTTCTAGTCCCGCCCGTTGTAATGCAGATAAGCCCTTAAAGGAGGCTCCACAGCTTCAGTCAACCACACTCTTCTCAGGCTCTGAATGGAGAGGTTTGACTGAAGCAATGTGGATGAAGGGAAAGGCACAGGATTGAGATAGTAAGACTCTGTATCAAAGTGCTCCAACTGTGCTCTGTATCTCGTCAAAGTATCCAACTGTGTTTGAACCCAAGGCTCTCGCTCGCTCCTATCTCTCTTTAATCTCTCTCATTTCTTTCTGTCTCCTCCCTCCCCATCTCTATTTTTCCTTTCGTGTTCCTCTTCTCTTCTCATTTTTCTCACTACAGGAGGATCAGCGCCTCAGGCCCATGATGACTCAGGACTACCTGGCCTGACAACTCCCAACTGTCCCTGTAAGAAGGTCCACCAAGATTCTGCCTGACAACTCCTGCTGTCAGGGCCCAAGCTGGTCACACTGCTATTTTTGTCTCAACCTCTTAACACTCGGCCAATGAAGACACACTGACATTTACATTTTCTCTAAAAGATCAGATTTTGTGCATCACCAATAACCAATGTGATGTTATTCAAAGCTTTCTTATGAAAAGCCAGCTGATATTTACTCCTGAGGTGTAGGTATTTTTGATCTACTGGCCACCTGAACATTTGAATGTTTTAATGAGGAATTTGGCCTTAAAAGGCCATACACTATTATTACCACTGTAGTAAAACCATACGTTTTCATAATAAATATCGCTTGTACCCACAGCCATGCTCGAAAGAAGTGAGCTAAGTGAAAAAAAACAACACAACTTTAACATGACTACAAGATTCGACCACACCAAGACAACTTTAAAACGGGATACATCGTGCTGATCCTGGGCAGCAGGAAGCCAAAGGTTTCTGTAATACTCACTCCACACAAGCACAACTCAACACTTACTATAATCAACACACAGTATTAAGACAAACCTGTTTATGACCATTAGGCAACGATCACCATGGCTACACTTCTTCACTACCACTAATTCTACTATTTCACAAGCATAAACACTTCAAAGACACACATATTTACTTGATTTAGTTTAACATGGTAATATTGATAATTACATTCTGACTGTAAGTATGAAAAGCTTTCGCTGTCGCGGCATCCAGATTGAGGCCATGGAAGTTGGCCCGCAGTTGGCCAATATCAAAAAAATATTTTGTATTTCTATTTTATACTGTGTGTTTCTGTGCTGTTAACACAGTCAGACGTCAGCTAGTAGGTCAATCAACGGCAAGATCGGCTTTAGATGCCTATATACCGCTTCCAAACTTTTCATGGGGGGACTGTTAAGACAGCTTGCACCCAGGCCCAGCGTCACCACGTGGTTAGGGTCCACGTGGATAATGACGGCATTGCGCTGCGTCACCATGGAAGTTGAGAGGGACATGTGTGTCATTAGATAACAATGAACTTAGAAAATAGCACTAAAGTGTTGGACAAGATTCAAGGAAGGAAAAAAATGTATGAACTATACTCCCGCCCTGCTCAAACTGTTAAATTAAATTTCTCAAACAAGGGGTATGCTCTTCTCCTTTAAGCCGCGCTGATTGCATGATCAAGACGGGAGGAAGCCAAAGACGTTCTTCAGCGTATTGGTCTGTTTCATGCCACCTTTTCTTCCATCTAGTCCCGGGAAAGGAGGCAGTGGATGCTACTGGACAGAAACGCAAGCGCGGGGTGTGCAACGCCATGACCTCATCACGTCAAGAGAATGGAAAGAAACGGGGAGGGTGAGGAAGGAGCGCATGGGAGGGAGTTCGAAGGAGGAGGGAGTTGCAAGTAGAGGTGGACGAAAAGGAGAAGCAGGGGGGCGCTATGACATCACCCTCCAGCCTTCCGAACGCGGACAGCTGTGGTTTCTCCAAGCGCGGCTAAGGGAACAGTCCTGCGATACCACACGCGCCCGAGCAACCTGCGCTATCGGGGGATTTTTTAAATTACTCACCGCTCGAACCTGAACCGCTTCTCTGGATCTGCCGCAGGACGCTCGCACAGGATTATTGTTTTATTTGTTTATTTTAAGAAGATGTGAGGGTTTATTGTGTACGCTCAAGAAAGAGAGGAACTCCATCACTGATTAAGGTATGAACAGTTTTCGTTTTTATAACGGAGTTCAATCTGCATGCTTTGAGTTGCTTCTTTAAACTAGAAAACGTGCATTTCAACTGGTTATCCACAGTGGAATGTGCGACGGGCACTCTGCGCCCGATACTGCATGTGTGCACAGTCGTCTTGTGAAATTATCTTGAGTATGAGGTGGATGCAGGCTTCCAGTGGTACCCAAAGAGCAGCTATAGAAGATACCGCAAGAAGCGTACCGGCGCTGCCGCGGAACGCGCTACCTTCAGTCTTTACGAACTGCCTGCTTGACGCACCGTGGGGTTAGGACTCACGGGGAAACCGCAAAGGTTAGTTAGGAGATGCGTGTGGACCTAAAATGTGCGCCCCATGCCATCCTACCGATTCCTGTACAGAACAACAACAGCCCACTGGGCGTAAAAAGTCTCCAAAATAGGTTGCTATAAAAAGTGTAGGGTGTAATAGCTCCCGCATTTATATGGTATGTAAATGTGTTGATTTGATTGTTATTACACGTTTATACACATTTTGTTTTTTAAACCACATAAATAGCCGTTTGTAATATCACCACTGTGCTTTATTTAGCGCAACCATTTGTTACAGTAGCCTAAAGCCTGTATGCTTCAGAGGTAACTAGTTTGAATAACGCATTTCTGAATCATCTTCAATGAGGGGGTGAGGAAGGATGCTCAATGTAGCTGGTTCGTTTCTCGGGGGTGTAGGCTACATTAACGAAGCCAACCGCGAGATGCGTAGGCTATGCGTTGCATTCTAGCCCAATGATATGAATGTAGTCTTTTCCCTGGACGATATCACTGACACTTATACAATTGCGTTGGTTATAAATGGCACGCTACCAACCTGATCCGTTTCCAGTGTTGAATAGTGGCCTATCAAACAACCGCTTCTTGATTAATTGTTGGCGTACATAGATACAGATTTTTTTTACATTTACCTATTGTTTGGTAATTGAAATCTGATTATTCCATGTTTGCGCTGTTTAGTGGCGTAGGTCTTTGATTTTATCGTTTTGTTTTTCAAGTTGGGCTCTCATATTTATTGAGATTCAGGTCGAAGGTGCAGATGAAATGCTTTTTAGTGCCATTATCCTTTTGCAACCACCTTGACAATTGGACGGGGTTTTGCCTGTGGATTGACAGGTTGTTCTTGGGTTTTTGCCTTGTTATGTGTTGCCTTTTGTGTAGCCTGCAGGCATACTCAAAGTACTTTCCTTGCCTTTTCTGGTGTCTTGCTTTGGCTTGCTGGTGTCTAGCTGAGTCCATATGGAGAATCTACGTTTCCTACTAGTTTATTTTTCTATTACTATTAGCTAACGAACAACACACTGCAATTGACTTTAACGCGCGTTAACGGTATGCTGACTTACTGAGGTAAAAACGTCGTTATAGCCTGATTGGTTAATAATGCAGATACGCATCACAAATAACCTTGTAAAATGTTTTTTACTAATGCCTTAAAGTTGAAAATCACACCGTGATAAAATGCAACAAGAGTATTTCCCAAAATGAACCATTGAAATTTTCCGATTGAAATTGGAGAAGAGGAGACACCGAAATCTGCAATAGGATCCCATTTTAAACGGATCCAATTTAATTTTAATATTAATGATTCATGTTTATTTGATGTTGTTTTATTGATGAAGATTCGTTTGGGTGTGTGTCATAAAGCTCGGGAGGAAAACAATACATGCTGGTGATGATCAGTGCGTTGCCACGGCCAATGCTTTCAAAAGGAAATGGGTTTATTCATTTTTCTTAGTACCAGCGTGGTAATGTAGTTACAGATTTTTCATGATGCCCAGGAAAAGGCATACGGGTTAGCTATGTAATGTAATCAAATTGATATGAGTTTGCTCTGTATTACAAATCTCAATTACGCATGATACATTCGCGCCGACTCTTCTCTCCTGAAGCATCCGAAACGAGCAGGTGGCAGCTCCGAAGATTTTCACAGAGCGCGTGATACCACGCCCATTGCTCCCACTCAGCAGCTCTGAAAATAATTTCTCTCAGTGGTCTTGGAGAGAATTCATCTACATTTCTCCCCGTGCTACAACAGATGAGGCATCTAGTGTTTCAGAACATCAACCCAAATTAATAACTGTGTATCAACTGTTGGTGACCTTAGTCTCTTTGACTTGAGTTACTGAAAACCACCAGGTATCAATCAGTGTCAAAGATACACCTATTACCAGATCCCCCACATACAAGCCTTGAAGATATGGAGAAAATACACATTTACTGGTCAGGTTTACTTCTACGCAGGTAAACGTTTCCAGTAAATGTTGTGCTTTGTTAGTGTTTTTAAAGGGGAAGTCGTGTTACAGGATGCCCCTGGCCTTTCCATTTCCCCTGAAAACCCTGCCGGTTCTGGGGTATCCCCCGGGTGCTGACAAGCTTAATCAATAACATCTCGGATGTCAGCCACGTTATTATCTAAGATAGTATTACAGTGAAGTATTTAAATAAGACCTTGTTTCTTTTGTTGTTTTTCCCACCAGCTTTCTGGTTGGTCTCTATTACTCCCCTGTAGGCAATAATTTACCACCAAAGAAGCACGGAAGGCTAAACTTATGCCTCGTCTTTTGAAACGGCCTCCCCATTTGTTTTTATGAGGTTGCAGTGTTGCCGGTGAGCCTGAAACAGTCATCTGCTCCATCTTGTTCACTTTTTAATCAGGCCTGTCAGAGGACCTCCCTGTTAGAGGGTGGGGGGGCTTCCCCCAGAGCTATAGGCCTGGATGTGGTTAATGAAACATCCCCTGTGTTGTTCACACACAATCAGATACCTGTGTTGCCTTGCACAGCTAGCTGATCAGTTTCCATGGTTCCCCATTTGATTGAGGACCTGCCGACAGTGCCAAAAGGCTGTTGCAATAACATCTTTTTATTTTGAAATGATCTCTTTGTGTAGGACTCTTCATCTTTTTAAAAATATTGTTATTTCGACTTCACTGTAGGAATACAATTTTACAACAGGTAGGAAAAAGCTTTTGGCATCCAGTCTTGCTATAAAAGCTCTTACACCCACAGATGCCCTGGATTTCTAAAAGTGCGCCTGCTTGTGTAAGTTACAGGGTGGCGTGGTTGAGGAGATTTCATGCAAGACCTTCAACACATTTGTGGCATCAATGGGCTGTTCAGGATTGCTGATGCCAGATGGGGTGGTACAGTCACTGGTTATCTTACAACACACACACACACACACACACACACACACACACACACACACACACACACACACACACACACACACACACACACACACACACACACACACACACACACACACACACACACACACACAGGCTCACTGGTTGCAGTCCTCGTCCTGGGATGAGTCACGTTCTGGAGTCTCATTACTCTACAGACATACAGTACAGTACGTGGCGCATAGCAAGAAATATATATATATATACATATATATATATATAAATTAAGTGTTATGGGGAGCTTTGCCCCCCCCCAACACACACACAAACACACACACATTGGCTTCTATCTAATTATCAGGCAAGAGCTTGTTAGTTGTCACCTCCAGATAAACAGACTATTTTTTTTATGTTTTCCGGCTGCCGGTGGAATTAGAAATTCTAAGTAGGAAAATGTCAATGTCTAAATATCCCCCCCGCCCCCCCTCCAGCTGTGCACAAACACATTTGCCCGACTCGTTTGTTTTTCAAGAAATGTAAATAGTGCTAGTGAAGGAAAGGTTGACGTCCACAGACAGCAGACCCAGAGCCTGCCGTAACTCGCCATGAATGAGTAATTTAGTCAGGGTCAGATGTCAGAGATGTGTGAGAGAAACTCACTACTGATGATTCCAGTTCTCTGCTGTGGCCAAATAGTGGTGAATACATTCTTCAAAATGGGTTTAAAAAGAATTCTCTGCCTATTCCAATAGGAGAACCCCATTTGTTTCAAGGCGAAAGCCTTTTCGGTTCCATGTCAAACTCTCTGTGAAAGACTTCTACATGGAGGTCAAAAGGGTTCTACCGGGAATCAAAAATGATTATTTAGAGGGTTCTACTGGAGAAGGCTTTAACATTGTAGATAGTTTACAACCATTCCTATCAGACAGAATATGGTCCTGGACCGAATTATATTTCATCCTGAAAAAGTCAGGGAAGGTGGAAAATAGATCTCACATCAACTGTACAGATCTATTATTACACCCATAGAGGTATCAAGAGAACGGCCAACTCCATTCAAGTCAAGGATAGCTAAATGGGTGGGCTGATGGCGTAGCAATGAGACAGGAATTGGATGCAAAAGGTTGCCAGGGGTCAAATGTTTCAAGCCTGTCATATTCATTCCACATTCAGTGGTACGACCTCGTCCCTGACCTCTTGCTGGACTGTTTACGGTTCATTGTCGCTAGATTGAAAGCAGGGTTACACAGTAACTACACAAAAGTTTCACTCCATCACTTTGGGTCATTTTGCTGTTTTGTGAAACGGGACCCATTATTGGGTTTGATGTGTGTTTTCTGTACTAGTGGGGCTGTGTGTCTGGACGAAGGTCGATGAGGTATGGGGAGCACTGCGGGCTGAAAGCCAGGGACGTCTCCTCGGATCCGGGGATGTTTAGCTCACTCTCCTTTTCCCTGTGTCTACTGAGCGAAACGCCTCTGGGCATCTTCTGTGTATGACCGAATGGGAATGGGAAGAAGCGTAGTGATCTGGGTTCATCATTGTCTCCGAGTTGTCCTTCTGTAAGAGGGAGAGCTCTGGATGGGAGGTGTTTCGGCTTCGGAACGGGCTGGGGGGGCTGGCTGTGCGCTCTCATGATTTATTTTCTAGCTTTCTGTCGTTTCGCGTGATGTTCGCACACTGCGATTGGCCAGACGTTTAACTTGGAGAGACAAATGGTTAGATGCCCCACCCGACCGAGGTCTACTGGCGCCATTAGGGAGAGATGAGGTGGATCGGGCATGCTGGAGGTTCTGCGGTGAAGGCAAGGGCTGATTTCCTTCTTCTCTGTGATTCGGGTTGGATTGGAGGTTTGAGTTTGTCTTCTTCACAAGTCCGTCCCGTAACAGAAATAACTTATATTACCGGTGTCTATGAAATTCAATCGTCTGATATGTTTTTTGATGATTAAGATCAGTTGCAAAGCAAGATATCTGTACTTGAGCTTATGTTTGAACTGGCCTGTTGGCCTCTAGCCAAAGACTGAAGCATTGGTGTGCATTCAACCAGTATTCATCAACACAACTGGTAATGTCCAGCTTCCTGCTTGGTTATGAAGGCAGCATCTGTTACGGATGACGTGTACTGTGTCTACCTACTGCGTGTGGCCTGTAGGTTTGGGTTTAGATTCTACATTGAGGCATGTACGAACAGCACCAATCTTGCTTACATTATGCCCACTCTTGAAGTTATATCGACTCACTGGTATAAAGTGTTAAGAAGTATCATTAAGAATATTTAAGGCTAAATTCAATTTAGGTCATTCTCAGCATGTTGTCATAGTAACATTTGTTGCGTTAATAAAACAGTGTATTAACGGGTTAAAATTACAGATAATTATAGATTTATAAATGTAGCTAAGACAGGAACATGACACTGCATGTCAAACACGGCAGTAAATATATCTTTGAAAATCTAATTTGGCTTAATTTCAGTGTCAGTAAGAGAGTATCACATGCATAGAAATATTCTGTTTGCTTTTATCTGGAAATAGGCAAGTTGAAGATGATTGAGGACAAGCTTTAAACAAAGGAATTTCTAAAGGGTTTCCATTTGTATGACTGAAAAAACGTGTGGCTGTTCTCTTACAACGAGCCATCATGCTTATAGATAATTATATGAGTTTAATTCCTGCTTGCCCAAGGGGGAATATCTCTTAGACATTCAGTCTTGGAAGCACTGCCAGTACAGAATGCAAGTGACAAGACTGTACGTGTAGAACATAACACATTTAATTGGCTGTACAATTAACAACAGTCACAGGAAATGTCAAGACGCTGTGACGCGTTCTATAGGGCGCGTTCAGCATGCCCGACGACAGATGACAGACTGTGACTGATCCCCCATCCTCTCAGCATGGGCACGTTCCCGCCGTCTTCAATCAGCTGCGTACAGATTGGATAACAAACTCACCCTGGCAGCGCGCCTTCCTTCCTGGAACACGGACAATCAAGAGCACTCTCATTGGCCACGGCACGGAGGAAGAAGTCTCTCCTGGGGACAGGCTGTTAGCGAGGCTTGCTGTGCATGTCCACGTGTGGGTCGTAAGCCTTGAAGGTCACCGCAGCATCTCATGTCCTCCTCGGCACCTGGTAACCCGGTTGCCACGGACGAGGCATGTTCTGATGATTGGCGTCCCGTGAGAACGACGTATAGATTTGTTCGTTGTTTACTCTCCTCGGTTTGAGCAACTGCCATTTGTTCACCGTCATTATTTATTTACCGGAAAAATATCTATGAATGATTCATATTTTTGTATTCATCACCTTTATATTTTATTCAGGGGGTACTACATGGATCCCTGTGTGTATGTTGTTGGACAGGGAGTAAGGACCAAGGAGAGGGCAGGAGAATTAAGATGGGGGGTATCTCTGGCCTTGTACATTCCATCTGCAGGTATAATAAAATCTTCATATCCCCTGCATTGATCTCTTGAAGTGTAATCCATTTAGACGCTGCAGTGTGCGTGGCCATGTGGACCTCATAAATTATTTAGCGCAGAGTGCTGTGCAAGCTTCCGCTGGGCCCGGGGAACCTGGGAGTGAGGGACAGGAAGAGAGAGGGAGAGAGAGAGAGAGAGAGAGATAGAGAGAGAGAGAGAGAGAGAATGGGTGACCTGGTCTTTGTAAGAGGCATCGGAGATTATTGATCAATGTGGATATACAGTATGTGTCCCATTGTATCTGACTGAAACATGCCCCCCCCCCCCCCTGTGGTGAGCTGGCTACTAGAGCATCCACACTGAAACCCCTGTCTGCCGCCACAGATGGTTCAGTGTTGGTGCCCTCTGTTGTCCCAGTCTATATATTCTCCTAGGCTCAAAGAAATCCTCATGAATCTAAATGGTTTGTCGACCCGATTCCTGTGCCCTTTATTTGACCCACATTTTTGGGTTTGGCATTGATCCATGCATGTGAGCGAATGCAAAATCTGGATCCAGGGGAGGATGTTGAATATTAGAATTTCAGTGAAAGTTTGAATTTACGTTTTTGTTTGTCAATGAACATGAATAGAATAGTTTAAAACTATTTGGCAAAGGATAGGCCCAAGCAACACAACTAACGCTTCAATACGCTCACCTCATGCTTGTTTTATCAGCCATTTTGTTTGTGAGTTTGAGCCTTTTTCTCCAAGGCTTGAAACATTTCACAACAACCCAATCAGATGGGCTAAATTGCACGCCAGAGTAGCTATTAGAGCATTAAAGCCTATCAGTAGAACTGCGTTTAATTACAATTGAACAATTTCCCCCTTGCCACGCAGGATTTATTGTTTGTCTAGTTCCATTGATTACAAGATTATAGTAATTGTTTTGTCTGTGCTTGATTAACGTACTTTACCTGGGTTTTCTCGAGCCAACATGTTCAATGGCGCCATTAAGAGCTAGCATTAGCGCTGGGCATGTCGACTGCACCATGAAGAGGAATATTGCGATAAAAGAGAAACCATACATGTGGTGCTTCAATTTACGTGACAGCAAATTTTTAAGTAGGGGTCACTACAAGGATATAGGTGTCAAGTGTGATCGGGTTTGTTAACACAGTGCGGTTTGTTGGTTAGTGAGTAAAATGTATCTTTTCAATGTCTTTTCAATCAGAAAGTTGCCAATTCAATAAGAATACTGAATTATATGTTTTTTTCTGCAACTTCTTGTGATCATACAGCAGTCAATATTTATAAATTGCTGCCTCTGATCAACAAATATATCAGTGCATCACTTGAGTGTCCTCAGATAGAAGAGTAACACACGGCAGATACAGTATCCTCATTTAATCCAGATTCAGAAAGCCAGGATATAATCCTGCCGCAACTGGATTCTTGCATAATTATTTGGATTTTGAATGAATGGACATTCATGCGATTTAAGGAAATAAGCAACATCAGGGCAAATGAAGACTTTTACGGGGAAATTAAAAACATTTTTAATGTAGAAATCACTATAGTTTTACCCAATCTAATTAAGATTTGGCATCAGTACAGGCACAGTAAAGAACTGGGTCTGTCACCGGCTGTTGATGGATGAGTCTGTTCAAACTAGAATGCTGGGAATGTTTTTGCTTCCAGGGGAGGGAGGATGGAGGGCGGGTGGGTGTATTCCCAGGTGCAGGTTATGGAGGAGGAGCGGGAGGAGAAATGATTGTAAGCAGCCAGAGGTACCTACATGTTTTAAGGCACAGGAAGCATGGTATGTTTGAGCCCTGTGGTATCTCCTGAAGTGGGTCTGGGGCCTCTTTCCCGCACACAAGCTGCATGCGTCAGACCTCGTTTCTCCACGTCCAACCTCATGCTTCCACCTCGTGCCTCAGTGTTGAAGTTGCACCTCCTTTTCAGCGTAATAGTTTGTTTTATTTTGGGTAATTTGCGCCATGGTTTGGTGGCTTGTTCCATTGTTTTCAGTCATTGGCTTGTTGGTGAGCAATTCCCATTTTTCAACCAAAACTGTGATCAGATGCAGGTGGGTCGAACGCTGGGAAGGGGAATCAGTGCTACTTAAAGGTAATATATTTTGTCTGTCGCTTCATCGAGGCAAGGGAGGAAGTGACAAAGCGGTGGTTGTTTATGACCCCCCAGCTAAGTGCTGCCGGGCTGCTTTCCAGCAGGAAATGGCTGCCACGTCTCTGTTTAATTGATGTCCTTGGAGATGCGTGTCGCAGTGAGGTATTCTAGTTACCAAAGAGAAGTCTCACAAGGCTTAAAAAGACAGAAAAAAGACACCCAACCTATTCCCTCACTATCGCTACTGGTTTGGCATGTTGCAGATAAAAGCTGTCCAAAATGAATCACTGGGACCTTTGACAAAGTAAAACGACCTGTCAGTTGTTCAGTGGTGTCCTGTTCATCGTTTTGATTCATTTCACCAAGAGAGGCTAGGTAGATATTGGAAATATGTTAGGCTTTTGGCTCGCTTGGCCAGTACTTTACAGACCCAGAGCCCTGGGAAAACTTAGCAAGGCAGAATGTTTAAATGTTTAAGGAGGAGACCTTATGCCTGGGTCCAGCTGCAACCTACTGATGACTCAGCAGGTCCACAGAAGAGAGGGAGGGAGGGAGTGTCAGGGTGTTCAGCTCCTTCCACTACTCCCCAACCTCTGTTCACTTCTGTGGAGTCAGTCAGTGACTTTTTAATTGACAGGAGAAGAAAGGCCTCATTCTCCGCTTGAGAGACCCGAATGCTTGGCCTGTTTCATGTCATTTCAATAGAAATCTTTCCTCTGTTTCTCATTTTCTTCTTTCCCTTTTTGGGTTTTCTCTTTCCCTCTCTCACTGTATCGGTCTCTCCTCAGCTGCACAACTACCTTCGATTCCCCACAGACAACTCTGCTTTCTCCCTCTCTTCTCTCTGTTTGTCTTTTCCTCTTCATCTATTTGCATTTCGCTCTTGAGCACTTTCCTGGCTTACCTTTATGCTTGTCATCTCCCCTGCTCGACTTCTAAAGTACTGTGGAGTTTCTTTTTTAAACAGGAAAATGAAGACGGATAGGCACTGAAATCAGCTTGGTAAAATACTGTCCAATTTGCCGGTACTTTTGTTTAGCAATTTATAGCTAATAAAATGTAAGTTGAGTTAATACGGTTGAAGCACAATGTCTAGGACAAACTGCCAAGTAGGGACGCACCCTAGGATGAAACCTGGAGAGGTGCCAGGCTCCAGAGGTTTGACCACTCCTTTCTGGATGTGCTGGCTAGACATTAGAAAACGATATTACCATGTTGTTGATACATCTGTTGACTATATCAAATGCCCAAGTAACATGGATAGTCTCCTGCTATGTACAGTGCGTTCTTTGTGCCTGACTGAAGTTTCACTTTGAGTGCCCCAGCTATTTCCATCCAGGCTTTGGTACATTTAACTACAGGTGCGAAGCTTTAACAGCAATCTTTGTGTTCATCTTTTGTTGTGGAAAGCAGTTATCAGCTGCTTGTTCAGTATTAGCCCAGATCGAATCTGCTTTCATTGCCTTCTTTGAGAGTTTAAAAAAGCGTTTGGTTCACAGCTACTCTTAGACAAGTATTTGATAGCTGAATTAATTGGGATGATGACGTAATCTTTTTACTTCACTCCGGATTAGCATAAAGAATATTAGCATACTGATTTGCATGTCAAACCACCTCTATTTCCATCTATAAAATTTGTGAAATTATGACAGCCTGGGAAGAGATTCCTTCTTTGTGGACACAAGGTCAAGTTACTTGGTTATTACACAGATTGTCTCACCGAAAGTAATCAACAAGTTATCCTCTTATTAGAAGGCAGACTTATCTTGTTCTGGTCCTTCTGTCATTTTTGTCATACTTTTATTGTATTTTTTTTTCTCC
This sequence comes from Esox niger, assembly GCA_016801105.1. Taxonomy (NCBI): domain Eukaryota; kingdom Metazoa; phylum Chordata; class Actinopteri; order Esociformes; family Esocidae; genus Esox; species Esox niger. The sequence continues at coordinate 31,292 of JACXGJ010004100.1, read as the reverse complement.
AAGTCTATTTTTGCTAAGCAGAAAGTAAACACCATGTTGAAAGAGAAACCTACTATTACATATATGAACTCGGACTACTTTATTTAAAGTAAAAACTACAGGTATGTTGGATTATGCACCAGCTCCTAAATATCTCCATCTTCCTGTGAGGAAAAGCCCAGCTGATATTATGTGGATCTTTACCCAGAAAGTCTATGTGTGCAAAATCCAGAAAATCTCATAGATGCCAGGCTGAAATACGGACTGCATTCAGTACAGAAGCTGGTGCATGCATATATAGGACATCACCATAAACTATCAGGGACATAAATCCTGCTTGCACAATTACATTTCTATGCTGATGCGACAAACTTGATTTGTTTCTATAGATTAATACAATTTTAATCTTTAGCTTCTTCACCAATTTAATCCGATTTTTTTAAAGACACATTTTTATCTAAACGAGTCCTTTGTGAATACCAAGACATTTGGATTCCAGCAAACCATTCACCAGTCTGGGTTCAATTATTGAGATAATTTCGAAACCAGATGCAAATATCCTTGGTCATGCCCAATTAAGACAACTTTTCAGCAAGATTGAGTGGTCAACTGTTTCGAAAACCTCCAACGGGTCAGCAAATAGAGCAACACAGCTCAAATCCCCATCAAAAGCTTAATCAATATCTGAAACTCTGTCTCCCTCTGTCTTCCTCCCTATACCTCTGTCTCCCTCTCTGTTCCTCCCTGTACCTCTGTCTCCCTCTCTACCCCTCCCTATACCTCTGTCTCTCTCTTTGTCCCTCCTTGTCCCTCTGTCTCCCTCTCTGTCCCTCCCTCCATGTACCTGTCTCCCTCTCTGTCCCTGTCCGTCCCACCCTGTACCGCTGTCTTCCTCTCTGTACATCCTTCATCTGTTTTTGCCTAATTGCTGCTAATAGAGCATTTTGAGAAGAGCTGACATGAACATCCCCTCTCTGGTTCTAGATCTCTCTCTCACACCGGCACTCATACACATTGTGTGCAGATGGTCCTTCAGAATATCAAGGATGACATTTATCTTTAGATGACTTTTGGTTCTTCCGAAAGACTTTCAATCCATTAGAGAATTAGCGATGTCCTGAGACATGAGATGACGAGTGAAACAATTAAAGAGGGAGCGAGTGAAAGGGAGAGAGCTAGGTTGTTAGAGAAAAAAACGGGTGTCAGGGATAAAACTGAGGGATGATCTGGATGATAATGGATGATGACCTAGTGCGATAACAACATCCACTTGGAGAGAGAGGAGAAAATGATCAGTTACCCTCTTCTGGTAGCCTTTGTGGACAAACAATTTAGGTTACCTCAGCAACCCTCCCCCCTCCCCCACCCCAAGGTCGGTGGAGACCTGGCGTTGCCGAGCGACGGGCCAGCTCCCGTCCCCTACAGTGAGATATAGTATGTCTGACATCATTACCCTTGTTGTGACAGGTTTCATTTGTGCCCTCTGTAACCATGCATCAGCCTGACTGATGGGCAGCCCACTAGTGCCCACAGAGAGGACTAGTGTCCTAACACAGCACTCACCACACCAGCCCAGTAAGGAGAAACATTTCAGTCTGAAAAAAACAGTCGTTGCGTCCTTCTTTTCTTCCTCCTTTTCTTGCTTCCTTCCTCGACAACTTGGCTTCTTCATGCGTTGATAAGGTGGGGTGAATGGGTGTAGCTATTATTAAAACGTTTTCTCATTGTCTCTGGATTGCGATGACTTGAATTAGGGAGAGAAATATGCATTATTTAAATCTATTCCAACAGGTTTCTGCCGAGGACCACACTACCTCCACAGGAAGTCTGGAGATTATACAGCCTGATCGGTGACATTTTACGCTAGCTGTGTTCATGCAACAATCTTAAATCTAGGGTCAGACTGTGGCAATTGTCGGCTTGAAACCAGTTGGTCTTCTCACCGATCGATAACTCACCGCGAGCTTATTGGCCACCCACAGCTAGCACCTAACGCCTAGCGTTTTGTCTTGTTGAATCGCTAGTTGCTAGACGGCAAACAGAAAACCCGAGAACAAATCACTGGTCAAAGTCAAGAAGAAGATGGCATTTCTTGCGTGTGCGCAAAAGTGATCGTCCAGACAAGCGCTCTACGCTGAAAAAAAGTCAGTGTGAATGCGACAATCGCTAATCTGAATGTGGTGCTAATTGCTCACATCTGAGGTTAAACCAAGGGCCTATGATCAATTCAAGGGAATTCCCATCATGCTCTATAGACATCTAAGTTGATAAATGACCAAAGACTAATATTTCATGGACAGTCCCTCCACTCCACCATTCCCAACTGGGCCACCATAACTACACTGCATAAGTGATCATCATTAACCAATAACACAACAAAAGTGATCTCCATTAACCAGTAACAACACAAAAGTAATCTCCATTAACCAGTAACAACACAAAAGTCATCATCATTAACTGGCAACAACACAAGGTGACCATCATTAAATGATCATTTATTTGGTCGTATGTACACATATTGAAAGATATGAGTAACACATGATCAATCATCTTTCATTGTGGTGTCTTCTCAATGGACGACTACCCTCGACTTCGACCTGACCTCAAACTGGACACGCAGCAGCCCTCTCACCACCTCCAGCCTGACAATGCCTGTTAGCCGCTCGCTATACACTCTGTATTGATCTGCAGTGGTAAAAGTGTGTGGCTTCTAAGGGCCCATTGACTTCCTTTGTGTTGGTACCCAAATGAATCTGCTTAAAGGAGCAGCCAGCTCTCATACGGTCAATAAAATACAATATGGTTGGACTGGGTCCATTATCTGCTGTCCTGTGGCTCAACCTTCCAATCTGACTGATGGACCGAGACCTAGTCACATGACCCAGCGGTTCTGCATTCATTGGCTGTGCGTGTTTGTGTCATTAATTGAAAGACTGTGTATCGGAGTAAAGCCAGAGGTCTGCTGGACTCTAATGATCTTAAAGAACCTGTACGTTTGGATGGTGCGTTTACAAATGTACAAATTAACAACACAATTGGATACGCAGCGGTCGCTCGTAGTGACTCTTCTGAAGGTACCTAAACTGAATGGTGGTTGTTTATCAGTGGCTTGATTTAGTAAATTGGTACATTTTGGGTATAAAACTACCAGAAAGACATTTTGTATTTAAAAAATATTTAGTTTTCATGTGTGTCATGCAGTCAGTATCATGCTATTTTTAATAGTGATTTAGTCTTAAAAAATTATGATTATGATATGATGGCTGCTCTGGATTTTATAAGGTTTGAAATAGACTTAATGTACAAAATTGTGTAAAATAAGGTGAAGTACACCAATGCTGCATAATTACTGTTGAACTATAAGGAGCTGTATGGTTGTTCATAAGTCAGACATCACACCCTATGTTATCCTCTTAAAGAAATATATCATTATACACTCTGTACATATGCTTCTTTTATACTGTATTTTTGCATTTTTGACAATTTTAATGTAATCACAGATTTAATACAATTTGTGTTACAATTTTAAATATTGTATCAAATGATTTTCAATGAACCCATGTACTGTGTGCAGATGCTTATCCAATTTCATTGACACTGGGTGAAGTCAGCTTAATTTGAAAGGTTTTAATTGGAAAAACAAGCTGGTTTCCACACCCCACACTGAGGATAAAAGAGAGAAAACTGTTATAGGTCCTGCAAAACACAGATGAAAGTCAGCTTTAAAGAGAACCTTTCCATAGGACTCCATGTCAAGTATGTTCTGTACTAAAACATTTCCTAAATGTTTATGGTTGTAATATTGCCGGTTCTGGTCACCCCACCATCTTCGTAAGACTCGAGGGCAGCCATTTCAAATGAACTAAAAACACTTTCATTTGGTGTGTTCCCCTTCCTGAGCATCTCGTCTTGATTACTAGGACACAGGGACAGATGTTTATAACATTGAATATAATCGACTGAAATTACTTAATTAAGGATTGGTTATCTACTCTATTATGTCCTGAATACATACCATGAAAAATCAGTCTGACAAAATATATACCTTTGGTATATTAAGGGACATGTTTGGAAATGACATCATTTATATAGGGCACATTATACATACATTATTCCTTTATACAGCGTATATAGTTGTTTCTACGTCAGAATTGACAGTGTTGTACTATTGTTTCCATGGAAGAATTTTCAGTGTTGTACTGTTGTTTCCATGGCAGAATTTTCAGTGTTATACAGATGTTTCCAAGGACGAATTTACAGTATTTTACAGTTGTTTCCATGGCAGAATTTTAAGTATTTTACAGTTGTTTCCATGGCAGAATTTACAGTATTTTACAGTTGTTTCCATGGCAGAATTTACAGTATTTTACAGTTGTTTCCATGGCAGTTGGCCTCATGGTTGAAATCTGAAATAAAGTGTTGCTGCTGTTGTCTTAATTCAATACCCTCCTTGTGTTGAGGTTAACCAGGGTTGAAGTTAAGCTGGGCCATTTGTCTGTGCCACAGTATAAGCCTACACAGTTGATAGCCTGTGGTGTGTGTGTGTGTGTGTGTGTGTGTGTGTGTGCGTGCGTGTGTGTTTGAAAGCGAGTCTGACCGGGCTACAGCAGGACATAAATCATTCTGCTTTTCCCTCCGCTTCATGTTGTGTAAGTTGAAGCCTGATAGATGGCTGCTCTGTGAATCCAAGAGACCAGACCCTATGACAGGACAAACCTCAGGGGAATCCCTCCCACTACCAATCAACACAGCAAACCTCCAATGTAAAGTTCAGGCTTAGGCCCGTCAGCCTTTTTGGTGGATGGTCTTGTCACGTTTTAAAGGTTGCTTCTTGAGGATAGTGCGTGTCCAGCCATTGAGTAGAGCCCCACCAAATACATTTTTAAATGGTGTGGGCCTTCTCACTTGGGGTGATAAATGGGGTGAAGTGTCAGATGGAACATTCCAGCCATGCCAGTGCTGCGTTGGTGTGTAACCTGCGACTGAACCGAGGAGGAGGAAGGTGCGTTAGTAACTATTGAATCTTTAAGTCAGGCTTAGGTTTAAAAAAAATTAGTTTAAGTTTGTTTCTCATCTCATTCATCTCTTCCCCTCCTTGTCTGGTTCATGTTAAGATAGTACGTTGCCATCCTGGTCCCTCCTTCATCAGGCAATACACCAGAACGACACAGAGAAACAGATATGTACACCCCAAAAATACAGACCTGCCCCTCAATTCCAATTTGAAAAAAATCTATATTTTCTTCCCTTCTAAAGTTGTATTGCCTTCCATCTGGCCCCATGTATATTTCCCACAATGCACTACCCGGACCCAACAGGATCCATACAGAATAGGATGCCAGCTGAACTCTTCAGAAGGGAAGGAGAACTAGAGATGTTTTTCAAATTGGAATTAAACCGACACATCTCTTCACAGAACATCGCAGGCCCATCTCTGTGGTAGCCATGGTCTGCGTGGTGATGTTACTGAACTCCCACGCTGCTACACACTGACCGTGACACGATGTCACATAGTGCATTCCCACAGCTCTCAATCGCCAGAATGCTGGACAGTGGATGGATGTTCTCCTGGTACACAGGGGCTTCGGCTCACCAATCACAGTGGGCGATACTGTGGCTCCCGGCCTATTAAGACACTTTGCTGTCGTTTAACATTACTGAGGCTGGTCTCGGCCTTTGGCCTGGATCAGGAGTATCTGCTGCTTGTGATGGTCATAGGGATACTGCCTATAGCTCCCCACGCTCTCTCTGCATTGCTCTGTCTCTCCTTGCACCTTTAAATCCTTTCCTCTTTGCATATCTTTCTCTTTTATCACTCTTTCTGTACATCTCTATCTCTGTTTACATCTGTCTCTGCATCTTTCCCTCCCTCTCTTTTTGTGTCTCTCACTCTACCTCTCTAATTGCATCTCTTGTTCTCCCTCTCTCCATGTTCTTCAATAGGCAGCTAGTATAAAGGGAGTCAAGCAATAGAAGGTGCCAGGGTTTGGTTTCTGGCTGCACTGAGGCCCCAATTTGACCTTCTGTCAGATAATTCCCATAGATTTCGACTCCTTGTTGTCTGCCGATTAATAATTCAGAGACAGCATTAGCTCTCCTCCTGTTCTTAGAAGAGAGAACGAGAGAGAGTGAAGTGTTTTGTCTGTGCATGTGTGTGCATCCCTGTGTGTGTGTGTGTGTGTGTGTGAGTGGGTCAGAGTAGCATAGAGAGAGACACTTCTAGAGTGAAGTCCCCCACCCCCCACCCCGCCCCCATACATCCAGCTAATACTTGTCATTCCAGTAACCTTGGTGGTAAATTGCAGAGTGTTTCTTTCGCTTGCTGGTTGTGGTTGGCATAGAAATGAAAGGACCTCTGTACATTCAGATGAGATGCTGATGCTGAGGTGGGTGACACGGCAGATGTCTGATGAAGGGCTGCACTTATAACTTCTTCCCAAGGACATTTACATCTTAGTTATTTAGCCCACATGCTTATCAAGAGCGACGTACGTGAGCCATTACTGTTAAAAGCCTCACTTAAAAGCACAATGACTGATGTTTTTACCTTGTCTGCTCGGGTATTTAAACCAGAAAACTTTGAGTTATGCACAGGAGCAATTATTGTTAAGAGCTTTTACTGGCCTAACACTGGCTCTTAACCACTAGGCTATCTGATACTGGCCCAACAGTGGCTATTGACCACTAGGCCTTTTGATTCTGGCCCAGTGCTGGCTCTTGACCACTAGGCTATCTGATACTGGTCCAACACTGGGTCTTGACCAATAGGCTTTCTGATACTGGCCCAACACTAGCTCTTGACCAATAGGCTTCCTTATACTGGCCCAACACTGGCTCTTGTACACTAAGCTATCTGATTCTGGCCCACGGCTGGCTCTTGTACACTAAGCTATCTGATTCTGGCCCACGGCTGGCTCTTGTACACTAAGCTATCTGATTCTGGCCCACGGCTGGCTCTTGTACACTAAGCTATCTGATTCTAGCCCATGGCTGGCTCTTGACAACTAGGCTTTCTGATACTTGCCCAATGCTGACGTTTGACCATTAGGCTATCTGTTACTGGCCCAATGCTGGCTCTTGACCACTAATCTGTCTGATGCTGGCCCAATACTGGCTTTTGACCATTAGGCTATCTGTTACTGGCCCAACGTTGGCATTGGCGTGTATGTGAATGTTTATTTAGAAACACACACGCCACTGCCAGTGTTGGGCCAGTAACTTGATAATGACAAGTCTCACCGACCCACTGGACGTTCCCCTAGAGACCAGAGCTCTATATGGGCTTTGTCGATAGAGGTCAAAGGTCACAGCCCTTAGGCTGGGTATTATGCCACCATATTGACCCGGCCTGTAATTTACTATGTACTAAGGAGTTGAGTGGATGTACTCCCTGTTGTGGAGGTTAAGGGGACCGCCTCCCACAATGAAACAAACTGACATGTTGATATCTGCTGCCTGGGTCCAGTGTGTTCTGAGACAGAACCAATAGCCCACGGCCTGGCCAGCGGAGGATGCATCCTAGTGGGCTGTCCTATCTAGCAGGGGTATCATTAGGCCTAGGCTTTTGGGGCTGTAGCACCAGATTTTTTGTGAATAGCCCCAGATGTCAAATTATATATACTTCTTAAAAAATAAAAATGATGCTCTGGTCGTCGAAGCAGCAGATCTACTTAGCACTAGTTAGCATGTGTGCATTTTGTGCGAGCCCGCCGAGAGAGAAAAAGAGAGAGAGCCAGCACTGGTTACAGAGCTTGTCATTGGTGCCATCTCATCTTGCGACTATGGATATACGATAATTTTTCATTATTCTAAGAGCAATATAAGAAGTGCAGGTAAAGTGTTGTTATAGTTGTTATTGGCTGTTTGTCAATTCCAAGTACGCTACGAACGTACATGTGGCCTTGAGAAGAACGTTCTTAACCAGCGTCCTTGAGAGTATGGATTTGCAAGATCGCGAGGACCGAGAACGCTGTGAATTGAGATGCATGTGTACTTGGCTATTGCGCAATACCCTCTATGAGGGCTGTAACCTCCTCAGTAGTCCCTGAATGAAATATTAATGTAAAGATGAACGGCAGTAGGTTGTACAGAGACTATAGCCATAATCATATGATATGACATTTGCATATGATGTTTTTCGGAAAATTTAAATCAACTGCAATTCTAAAAAAGCTGTCCCTCTCTACTGGTACTGTAATTACTTAGCTAACGTTAACTAGCTTCTCCCCCGCAATGAATAACGTTAGCTAGCTGATCGAAAAGTCAAAGCAAATTTATGAATGAGACGTTTCTTAAATAAAATAGGCAAATATTCAGCCACTACAATACCCATTTATCATAAAAGAAAATGATGATGCTGATTTACATGTAACGTTCACCTGAAATAAGAAAAGTTAAAAACGTATTACAATTGTGGAGTTTTTCCTGAATCTTAAAATGAATCTGTGATATCGGATGCGATATCGGATGCGGTCTCGCTGAACAAGTCACCATCCCACGCTTCCTCGATGAAAGAAGCGGATCAAGTACACATCCGGGGATTTTAGGCGTTCTTGGTAATTTGCGTTCTTTGGATTGGATCTGTACTTGGGCCATGAAAGATGACGTCAAACGAGTTCAGAAAACAAGTACGGACTTAAACGCCGATTGAAAAACGGCTATTGACAATATATCATCGTAGCTTGCAATATATAAGTGTAGCTTGCAGTAAAAAGTGTAGGTTGCAGTAAAGAGTGTAGCTAGCAGTAAAGAGTGTAGCTAGCAGTAAAGAGTGTAGCTAGCAGTAAAGAGTGTAGCTAGCAGTAAAGAGTGTAGCTAGCAGTCAAGAGTGTAGCTAGCAGTCAAGAGTGTAGCTAGCAGTCAAGAGTGTAGCTAGCAGTAAAGTGTGTAGCTAGCAGTAAAGAGTGTAGATAGCAGTAATAAGTGTAGCTAGCAGTAATAAGTGTAGCTAGCAGCTGGCATGTACACCTGCATTTTTGTTGTGAGAGAGCTCAGCCGCAAATGTATTGTGATCCTAGCAACACCTCTGCTGACAAGTCTTGTTGATGATGCTAACAGGCCATAAACACAACCTAGACACCTGAAAGGGAACTGAATTAGTCTTGTCCAAGACAATTTTTTTTTTGTTTTTTTTATACCAATTTGTGATCCTGTGGTGTGTTCATTCAGACATCAGAGTTTCTATGGGCAAAATGGAGTCGGATCCCTCCTGGTTTCTTTCTGTTTGACAAAAGGTTATTCGTTGGAATAGGTTTACCTGGAATAGGTTTACGTTGGAATAGCTTTACCTATTCCAACGTTATTCGTTGGAATAGGTCTGAACAAGGTGAAATAAACTAACAAGACAATTTTATTAGTTAATAGAGATTCATTTTTGGAGTTTTTTATTTTTCTCTCTGGGTTTGAATTTGTCTGTACTTTTCATTGATCTTGCCGTATGTTTGCGCAGCTTTAACTTGATTTCTTCTATAATGTGACTGAAATTATGGAATGCATGTTGGATGGTGGGTCAATGCAATCTGATTTAGCACTGGCCTCCCTCAGCGGGCTTCACAATAAGATCACAGAGCATATCCTATCAGACATTAAAGAGTGAGCTCTAAGCAAATGTAAAGTGCTCTGCGGGACCACTTGTTCATGTGGCGATTCAGAATCTGAATGGCCAGGTTCAGTGCAATTGAGCCAATGAAATGGGGCGTGTGGGACGTGATTTGTAGCCTGGTGGTTAGAATGGGATGGGGATTGTGGGACGTCACTTGTAGCCTGGTGATTAGTATGGAATGGGGAGTGTGGGACGGGATTTGTAACCTGGTGGTTAGTATGGAATGGGGAGTGTGGGACGGGATTTGTAACCTGGTGGTTAGTATGGAATGGGGAGTGTGGGATTTGACCTGTAGCCTGGTGATTAGTATGGGATGGGGAGTGTGGGATGTGACTTGTTGCCTGGTGATTAGTATGGAATGGGGAGTGTGGAATGGGACTTGTAGCCTAGTGGTTAGTATGGGATGGGGAGTGGGGGACGTGACTTGTAGCCTGCTTGTTTGTATGGCCAGGAACACCTGGTCCAAGGTCACCCGGCCCTTCGATTGCGTGATTAAAACACAGCACCCACAGGGTCACTGAGCCAGGTCTAACGCCTGGCGAGCAGCTTTAGTGACTGGCTGACAGGAGATACGTGGCCTTGTCCCTCGTTATTTGCATTTCTGCCTTTTAGCCAAAGACAGCGTGTTCAGAACCACCTTATTAATAATATTGAGACAAACAGCATCGGTGTCGACATGAAAGGCACTATGCTGATTAACTTGCTGCAGAGGATTTTTTTTGCCTCGTTTTTTTATCTGTTGCAGCCTTTGATATATGGCACGTTTTAAAGGCTTGGTCGAATGCAATCACAGGCTCTTTCATTGTGCAGGGGGGCTAAGACCACTCGAGATTGCCTGCAGCCCCAAGGGGGGCCATCCTTCAGAAAATATTGACTGTTGGACAGTGAGTGCTTGTGTGGTTAAGTGTGTGGTGTGTGGGTGGGTATGTGTGTGTGTGGGGTGTGTGTGTGTTTAGGTTGGGGGGTGGCTGGGAAGGGTGTCGGGGAGATTATGTGAAAAAGTGAGAGGTTGCCTCTGTGATGTGTGTGTGTGTGGTTTATCACTGCTCATGAAAGACGTCTTTTGACGTGTGTTGCCAGTAACAAAGAAAGCAAGAGTCACAAAGGAGTCGAGGGTCTCAGCCTTGTAACGATGGCGTACAGTAAAATTCCATTCATGTTGGTTTCCTATTTCCACTATTTGTGTTTCTGTTCTCCATCAATCAACTGCACTTGTCGGACAAGCAGAGGCTCCGGCGGCGACATCTCACCTGCCATTTCGCAGTTTTATTCGCCGTGTCTCCGTCCGTCACCCCGGCGTTCCCTTTCACCGTGCTTTTATCATGAGCACTAAATCAGTTTTACGGCCCGGGTCTTGGTAACCTTCGGCCCGGACACCTATTCTCTATTACGCCTTTACCCACTTCTCCTTGTGAGTTGTGGGAAAGCAAACCGCCATTTCTTTTATGGGAAGTTTGCCTCTGAACCATTAGGGACTTAGATAGCGGCGCGATCTGGCGGTAAGCACTTCGTGACGGTTCTGAAAGCTTCCCCTCTGCTGTGGATTGGAGTGGAACGGCCTGGGCAACTTATCTCTGGATGGCTGCTGTTTTCCCCTGTTGAGTGGTCCCTCTGGCAGACCTCTTCATTGCCTGTTACCGCTTCACCGGTGGGGGTTCCTGACTCCCACCCCCTCCACGGAAGACCTTTCTTCTCCCTTGCTGCCAGAGTGCAGCTGTTGATCCCTGTGTGTATATGAGTGTGTCTGCGTGCGCGTGTGTGTGTATGCACCCATGCACACACACACACTTATGTACAAGACTCTGAAGTCTCATAACAGCTCCTAATTGGTTGGAAACAAAGCAAGTGCTCTGTCCCTGCTGCTCTGGGGAAGCGTACTATAAAAACCACTGTGCACTTAGAGCAGCTGACTGGATTTCTGAAATGCGGTTTGCAGGAGACATTTCATTGTTGACCAATTATATTGGAAAACATTCATGTATCTCAAATATTCGGGCATTTATTTAGTAGAAATATCCCCTCTTGGCATGCGCAAGAAGCTTGCCCACAGCTTCATCTATAATAAAAGGGAAACCTAACGATCGTCTCAAGATTCCTCTCAGCCATCACCGCCACGTCCATTTTCCTCTTCCCGTCGGGTGTGTCAGGGATGTCAGGCACAAGAAGCCTGGTGGTGACTTACAGGGCAGTGTTAAAACACCGTCCGGGAGCTTGTGAGGTTGTGAGCATTGTCGGGGTGTGAAAGTGTGCTGGCCGTGACCCTTCAGCCTTCCCTGGCTTTCACACACCGTGTCAGCAGTCCACTCTCGTCTCTTACACGGTCCCCATGGAGGCTGAGGTCCTGCCCTTCTAAACACTGTCTCTCCCTGCTAGTTAATACCCCAGGGATAGATAATAATGGTTTAATCCTCTTATCTGGGCCCTGTCGCTGCCCTTCACAGCTCCCCCTCCCAGCTCAGTGACTCCTCCCCTAAGGGTCGCTCACTCCTGGGAGAGGATGCCTCCAGGACTATTTCGGGCCACTCACCGGGGCGTGACAGTAGCACAGCTAGCTAATGTAGCTAACATGCTTTAGCAACACAGATATGCCTCTTCATGCACTGCCTCTGTTCTTTTAGCATACCCTGTCTCTATTAGTGAAGACATATCCCACAGCTGCAAAAACAACACATTTTTTAAACCAGTATAGACATACATGTACCTGCCAACATTGAAGATTTCCTGTACATTACAGCCAAGACCACCACACACATTTTCTACATTTAGCCAAGTTGAAGACAGACTAACCCCGGTGTGATGACCGGTTGATGACAGACTA